>JAFFST010001905.1:0-14191 GCA_022414735.1 Noturus placidus | reverse complement strand
TATTTGTTCTTAGTTTTGTCCCCTTTTTGATGTGGACATACAGAACACGTAAAGCATGACTTTATGCAAACACAATGTCACAATTCTTTGTCTAAATATGTTTGCAGCTCACTGAATTTTCACCTTCATGATTATTTTTTTGCGTGTGTTACATTGTTAGATGACGTGTCCGTGTGTGTGTGTGTGTTTGTGTGCTGTTTAGGACTCCTCTTGGAGCTTCTCTAGATGAGCAGTCCAACAGTCCGACCAAAGGTGAGTAAAACTCTTAATCTACTGTTGGGTTGGTGGTTTTGTTTTGTTTTTAAATGGAAAACTGCAACTTTTATATTTCTTTTGGGTTGCTGACGTTAGCGTTAGGTACAAGCAAGAATTAGCTACAGCAAGATAAGGTGTGCGTGTGTGTGAACATTTTGTGTGCTTTCATGCTCTTCACTAGACTAAAATGATTGTAAGATGGATAAGTGTTGTGTATTATCAGATCACTTCCTTTCCTTCTTAGCACTGTATTTTCCAGTATATTCATCCCTCCAATGTATGAGCCCTGCCTCTTAAATCATATCTGCCCTCAATCAACTACATCAGCTTTTTATTTATGTCACAATATTAGAGCATATATTTTTATTGGCTTTACTGTTTGTACTTCCTTCACTGGTTTTGTCTAGTTTAGTGTTTGTCCTGTTAGTGTTATTATTTATTGGATTGTAGCCCTTACTATAACCACTAGTGCCCTGATCTGTTTAGAGCTTTACACAAAATAAATCTCCTCCTGGCTTTTCCTTATGTTAAAGAACGGAAGGATGGAAAAAAAAAATAAAGGAGGGAAGAATGAGAGAATCATTAGTTTGTA
The DNA here is from genome assembly GCA_022414735.1 of Noturus placidus. Lineage (NCBI taxonomy): Eukaryota > Metazoa > Chordata > Actinopteri > Siluriformes > Ictaluridae > Noturus > Noturus placidus. Next base: position 13,344 of record JAFFST010001905.1, on the reverse strand, counting down.
ATGATTTAGTAAAATTGTGACATATCTTGTGTAATGACACATCGGAGAGGTTTATCACAGCTAAAATAATTCAGTTAGGACACTTGTGCAAGGCTCGAAGCACAAGGCGGGGGACACCCTGGAGGGGTGTCAACCTATTGCAGGACACAATCGCGTGCACACATATTCACACACTAAAGACAGTTTGGAAATGCCAGTCAGCTTACAGCACATGTCTTTGGACTGGTGGAGGAAACACTGGGAGAACATGCAAACACCAAGCACACAGGGTGCAGCCAGGATACGAACAGAATGTGCATATTTCAATAATTACTATAACAAGCCTGTTTTAGAGAAAGGTTGACTACCCAGCTGGAATGTGGAGTGACGAGTCTTCTGACCCGTTCAATAACCTGTAGCATTCACACAAAATGTCAGGGAATTCTGGACCGAGTTCCAGGTATTGGATATCGTCAAGCAGAAATTGTTGCCGGTTGCCTATACTCTTAAAAATAAACGGGCCAGACAAGTTGATGCCAGAGCTCAGTGGTTCTCAAAATTGGAACCGAGACTGTGTCCATGATCTTATTTATTTATTATTTTACAGTAATGGCAATCACAATTATTATTGCGGTTTGGATTAAACCCATTCAATTCAAATGACCATTTTAACAAACCATTATTAATCATATAGTTCTATGAGTATAAACTTGATTTGTGTAATATTACACCGCACATTGACTTGAGCAGCTATATAAAATAAAAACCAGAGTATTTTTGCAAATGTAGTCTTGTATTCTAGCGAGCTACAAGATTGAGGAGTCGTGCCATATTTTCGAGTATTTTTAGCCTTTAAAATGGGGTCACTGTCCAAGAAGGTTGAGAAACTTGTTTACATTTACATTTATTCATTTAGCAGACGCTTTTATCCAAAGCGACTTACAAATGAGAACACACTCAGACTCCAATGGTAGCAGAGCTGCCATGCAAGGTGCTAGCTTGCCATCGGGCAACTTAGGGTTCAGTGTCTTGCCCAAGGACACTTCGGCATGGGATCACCCGGGCCGGGATTCGAACCGCAAACCCCACGGTTAGTGGATTAGTGGACAACCTGCTCTACCCACTGAGCCACAGCCGCCCTGTTTATTTTAACAACTCAACAGTAAATAAAATAACGTCTATTGTATTTGTTGTGCTTATGGGCTATATGATATGATATAAATATATAATGATAAATTGCGTTAGAATACAGTCCCTCCAGGATTTTGTGATCGCAGAAATGAACACAAAGTCAAGCAAACTCTGCATCGTTTGGAGGTGCTTGCAATTTTTCAAAATTACTGCAGATTTGGGACGTCATGTGACGTCATGACAACACACATTCAGACAGTGCCCATGTTTGTTGGTAAATGAGTACACTAAAAGGTCTTATTTAACAACAAACATCTCTATGAAAGGCCGCGCAAAAGATAATTCAAGTATTTTTCTGCCAAAAAAACACACAAAATCTCCAAGTTGCATCACAAATTTCGAACTGCAGCAAAATCGAGCATTTTTGGCCTCAACAATCCCAAAAAAAACTCCACGAAATCCTGTATCCTAGACTGACTTTTTTTTTCTCTCAAATATCACAAATAATTACAAACTGCAAGCGGTTTAAAAATTTGTACTGAATTTATTTCAATTGTAAACATGTTAACATGTAAAGGAATGTAATTGTAAGTAGGTTTTGTTTAATATTGAAATTTATCAGAATTCCTACAATTTTTTTTGTCGATTTGATGATCTGTGATTACGGATCATAGAAATGTCCATGTATCATATGATATATCTTTAAATGAGAAAAATAAATCATATACCCCCTGGTTCTTTTGTAGCACCACTATACAGAACCTTTTCTGTAGTACCTTTTTATAGCACTTTTGCTTAAGCACTAGTAATAGAAACGGGTCTGATTGTCTAAAATGCAATATCCTTAGTAACAAACACAACTGCTAACGAAATAATACAATAGATTATACTGTATATTCTTTCATAAATGTTAAACCAAATCCCTCGATCATACACCAGGATTCACCAGAAGTGCTGAACATATCAGGGTTGTCCATATAGTATATTAAATATATTGTAATGCATTTACAGTTTCTGATAAATGGGAAATATATATATATATATATCACAAAAATAAGTGACGCAGTTACATTTGTGCATCAACTTAAGGCTTTACCCAGATATGAAATCCGTGCTGAAATGTTTGGATATGTAGCTTTTCAGGCAGGTAGAGACGTGTATGTGTGTGTGAGCTGCAGTTGTGGTAAATAAAGCGTTACAAGGGAAAAAAAGGAGTGGCTGAAACAGATAGCAGCACGTTGACCGTGAGATTAAAGAAATAATTTGGTTGAAACACGCTGAACCTGTTCTTTCAAGGGGTTTCTGGTCCGCAGTCAGCAATGGAAGGATCTTTTGGTATAGTAATAATAAAGGCTTACAATTAATTACTGTTTAACCTGCTTCCTGTTACTAATCTCTGACATTGAGGTAAGTAAGAGGAAGACTGTGGTACCTGTGAAAGCTGAACTTCAGCTCATTCATTATGTCCCAGAATAAATAAAGGAATTCTTAAGTACATGTCCAACAAAATTCAATGAAATCGAATGGATAATTTATCTAGTTATTTACAGTGCCTGGTTGGAATGTACGATATGAAAATTGTTCCTGTTATCTGCATGAGAGCTCTACGCTCGTGCTGTGGTTGTTTGTGATTATTATATACTTCAGTATATAATGATAAATATTTCAAAACAAAAAGGGTTCTTTATTAGCAATCAAAGCGCGCTGTCTGTCGTTCAGTTCGGCACACCCTGCATGTTAATAAATATGCAGTATTATCATTTGTGTTATTTGGATTAAAAACAGAAGTGGGTGTGGTCTTTATTGTTTAACCTTTTTGATCTTTTGTTAAAATAATTCACAAAAATATTCTCCTGGATAGCAAATAACAATTGCAAACAAAGCACATGTTTATCAAAAAAAAAAAAAAAAGTTAAATAGGTGTGCAACAATTATTGGCACCCCTATGAATTCATATAAGAAAATATATTTTACATATATTCCCTTTGATATTTTAATTTATTTTAGTACACCTTGGTGACTAGGAACTGTAAATTGTTCTACCATGACTTCCTGTTTCACAGGGGTATAAATATGAGGTAACACATGGGCCAAATTCACTTAGTCATTTATAACAATGGGTAAGACCAATGAATATAAATGTGATGTGCGGCAAAAGGTTGTTGAGCTTCACAGAATGGGGCGTGGCTATAAGAAAATAGAACAAGCATTGAAAATGCCCATTTCCTCAATCAGGGGAATAATTAAGAAGTTCCAGTCAACTGGAAATGTTATGAATCGACCTGGAATTGGACGTGTGTCTATACCGTCTCAACAGACTGTGAAGAGGATGGTTCGAGTGGTTAAAAAATCTCCAAGGATCACAGCTGGAGAATTGCAGAAGTTAGTTGCCTCTTGGGGTCAGAAAGTATCCAAAACTTCAATCCGAAGTCACCTACATCACCACAAGGTGTTTGGAAGGGTTAAAAAAAAACCCCTTCAAATGAGATCTGGTTCTATGGTCACATGAAACCAAAATAGAGCTTTTTTGGTAATAAACACCAGAGGTTGTTTTGGTGCACACAGAGAGGTAGCCATATGGAAAAGTATCTCATGCCCATGGTTAAATATGGTGGTGGATCTTTAATGTTTTGGGGCTGTTTTTCAGCCAGAGGACCTGGACATTTTTTTAGGGTCCATGGCATCATGGACTATCAAATATCAACAGATATTAAATAAAAACCTGACTGCCTCTGCCAGAAAGCTTCAAATGGGCCGTGGTTGGATCTTCCAGCAGAACAATGATCCAAAATCCAAATATGTTCACTAGAGAAAGATTAATATAATATAAAACAAATTCAATGTTTTGGACTACTCACATTGGGATGTTTGGGCTTTGATAGGGTATGCGATGGGGTCCAGTCTTTACTATCAGTCTGGTGCTATTCTTGTTCATCAGGTACACCAGCACTGAAAAGCCAGCCTCACAGAGAAGTCGATGCGAATGGGAGAAGGCTTTTTGTTGCCATTTCATTCAGTTCTTGCTGTGCGCGGATATCTGTGGTTTCTGTGTGCTCTCGTACAAAATAAAAGTCTTACAATATTTTAAAATTACTTTGAATCTCTGCATGAGCTTTACTGAGTGACTGCACACAGCCCTTTTTTAATTTAAATACGGTAGAAATCTGGTTTTATGCTGTATCTTAGTAAGGCAGTGTTTCAGTCGGGCTAAAACCGAATAGAGCTCCTGTTCATATTACAAATGTCTGTCATGTGAGCAGGGTTGCCAGAACCCACATATAATACACATATCTTGCAGATATATATTGCAAATCGGAAATGTGCCTCCCGGTCAGCATGTATTCCTGCCACTATATACTGTAGTATGCACAGCATTTACCATTCCCTCCACTGAACTCTGAGCAACTTATCTGTTTTGTCCTTATCAGATTCATCCAGAGCAATTATTGTAGGTAATGAACAGTGTGTGGGAATGACTGGGTGTGTACATGCGTTGACAGATGGCAGTTCACAGAGTTCAGGTGTTAAAGGTGAACAATCTTCTCCCTGTTCTGAAGGAGTTTGGTAGCGGCTAGGTTTTATTATAGACTCAGTGTCATGGGTAGGTTTTTTATCATCACAGGTCACCAGAGTTGAGGTAAAAAGTAAATAAAAATCTCCCACAGCAGCACACCATGTACAGGAAGACTGAAAAATCTGGCCTTTGCAGACATGTCTGTCTATAAAATCAAGATTAAAGTGCTCGTATACACAAACATGCAGCGTGTAATCAATGTAAGATATATTCAAATAAATAAATAATAACCTTGTATTTATATTTACTGTTTACTTATACTGAATAAATGTTTGTTTTGAACATTAGTCAAGTTGTGTTTGTAGTCCTGGTTTGGCTTGGGCACAATTTCATCGCTTTCTGATTTCTAACTGTTACCATCCCAAAGAAGAAATTTGCCAACACGAACACTTTTTTCAAAAAATTTCTTAAGACAAACAAGCTGTATGTTTGTTTTTTTGTTTTTTGTTCTACCACCTCCCCGTTTATAATGACATTTCATGTTGTGGTATGCCCATGAAACATTATAGCAATATCGCAGCTATAAACAGTCCTACCTGAGTTCTTCCCTGAGTTAAATAATATAATGCATAAATAAATACAGTGGGGCATGTTACTGAGTAACCTCAAAGTGCAACCTCCTCTGTTCTGAAAAGTCCCTGTATCAGAACAATGAAAGTTACATCTGTATAAGTCGTTACTATAGAAACGATAAAGTATTAGAATGAGCATGTTAATGTAAACATGTGATTTTGAATTACAGCTGGAAGACGGTCCAAGCTGATGATGTAGAAAATTCATTAATGCCTTTTGACCTCAGATTCATGAATTCAACAGTTTTGAATAATAAACACAGTTGTTTGGTGGTGGTGGTGTCGTCATTGTTCCTACCACCATATACTTCAGTTTATATTTCAGAAGATAAGACCCACCCAACTGAATGTTTTGTTGTGACCTTTTGATTTGGCTATATTTGCAGAGTCATGGTAATTCGTTTGCAGAGTTTTGTTTGCAAGTGTGATCATAATGAAAATTCCATGTTTGCTTATATAAATAAAAAGACCAAAACATCAGGTTAATGCAAAAAAATAAAGAGAGAGAGACTTGTAAGTTGTATTTTGTGTACATTTTGTAAAATTGAGTGAGGTCAGAGTTTTAAGTTTTTGTAATAGTTCAGGCAAAAAATTAAACTCGCTTAACTTTTAGCTAACACACAGCTCAATGGTTCCTGTGTTTTCTCAAAGGCCGAGTGACAGCTTCTGCTCTTTTATCTTCAATCGGTCGTCTTCTCTCTCACCAGAGTTGTTAATGTGAGATTTCGTAGCAGTAACACTCTGGTTGTTTTATTGTTTGTTCATATAAACATGTTAATAGGGTGGTTTTTTTTGGGGGGGCGGGGGTTTCCCCCCATGTAGCTTGCGCAACAGTAACTATCCGGGTTGAGTCACTTTCTACCCCACCACTCCTTGTAAACTTTGGAGCCTAGACCCACACACACAGCGCACCATGTGGTCAATAGGATCACTCTGTAGATAAGCCTGTAACAGTCCACAATAATAGTATGCGTTTTATCTCTACACGCCGAGCTGATATGAACTGTGTGTGGGTGTGAGGAAATGTGATTTTGAGAAATGGAGTTCTTTGCTTGAAGTCGGTGTTTAGCAATGGCCAAGTGTAAGGGTTTTATTCTTCCTTTGCTTTGTAGGACCGCAGAGGAATGGCTGTAGCTTCGAAGATGACTTGTCCTTGGGTGCTGAAGGTAAGTGGTTATATGTAAATACTAAAAACATTTTCTCTTGGGAAAGGTGTTGTAACATGTCTCTAAAACGCAAGGAGACCTTTTCATGAAGTTCTGACTGATGTGAATGTCTTGTTACTGATTTAAATTTCAAGGAGCTTTAAGGAAATTAAAAAAAAAAAAAAAAACGGCCAATATGTTTAATAATCTTGATTTTTTTTTTTTTTTTTTTTTTTTTTAATAATGCAAGGGTAAAATGCATTCATTCACTGTAATAAATTAGCAACAAAAAAAACTAATTCATTAAAATTGATTTAAGGACTTAAGGAAGAGATTCAGTGAAAAGTAATTAAACTGAAAACATAAAATTGACCGAAAAAAGTTCACTAAGCAATTAAGACATGAAATATACAACTAAGCATCATAGGAAGGTGGTTCAATAGAAGCTGAAGAAAAAAATAAGTTTAGTGAGAGAATATTAAAAAATAATTTTAGTGAGAGAATATTAGGGATATTTACAGACAGTATGTTTACCAGTTTTTAGGCATCCCGGGACCTAGTATTGGAATCCTGTGTTGTTGTTAGGATTCTTCATCATCATCATTAAAACTTAAGAAGTTCAAGACATGAAGTTCTTTGATGGGTAGAACCCTGCCTGTTACTCAGTCAAGGATGTTTCATGTTTTGGTCCAAGCATAAGTTTCAAGCATATTTACATTTACATTTATTCATTTAGCAGACGCTTTTATCCAAAGCGACTTACAAATGAGAGCACACTCACACACCAATGGTAGCAGAGCTTCCATGCAAGGTGCTAGCTTGCCATCGGGGGCAACTTAGGGTTCAGTATCTTGCCCAAGGACACTTCGGCATGCGATCACCCGGGCCAGGATTCGAACCACCAACCCTACGATTAGTGGACAACCCGCTCTACCGACTGAGCCACAGCCGCCGCATATAGCATAAGGTGACTCGACAACAGTTCTTGAGAACCCTTAAACTTCATGTAAAATAATGTACAAAATCTGTCTTAGTAAACTTTTCTCATAATGTATATGCAATTATGAAATTTCAAAAGCCAGAACCATTTATTATTGGTTAAGTGTGGCCACCAAAGGCATTCGAGAGGACGCAGGGCTTAACACATGCTCAGGTGTGTGTATGTGTATTGTGATTAACTGTAGAGTGACAACCTGCTGCTGTTTAAATCCATCTGCAATTTTTTTAATTTATAGGTTTAACTTAATGTTTAAGCGTTCACCAGGGCAAGCTTTGACAATAAGAAACTCTAACCCTAGGCTGACTAACCTCATAAGCAATTATTCCAAATGATTGCACCCTCATAATTATCGAGCTACTGCTTTTTCATTTGTCACAGCTTTACCTATTGCACTGTTGCACTGCCTCTGCATGACCTCTCCACTGACTCAGCTTTTTAATTAAGACTGAAAATGCAGAAATGGAAGTAAATCCTACCCTGTAACCACTGCATTTGAATCATTTACAGAAGTGAAAACGTGTATATGTGAAACAACTCAGTCCCAAACTGGGCAAAGCAAGAACATAACTAGACCAGACGAACTCGTTAGAGTTCGTGATTGCAAACTCAGGTTTATAAATCAAAAAGAAAGGAGCCAGGGTCTTGGAGAAAACTGGATTTGAAACTGGTCTGTCCAAATGGGATGGAATCATGGTCCCATTGTTTGAAGTAATTCTGTGAAGATTTGGGCATGCATTTAGGAAAAGTAATGGAGGCAGTCTTTCAGTAGGTCCAGTGCCAATTTAAAGAAGCAAATATTAAACACTAAACATCTATTTATTCATTTGCAATAAAGAAAAGTTTGATTATTTGCCAAGTCGTAAAAAAAAAATAAAGAGACACGAGGTACCACTTAGGAAGTCTCAAAGCTGACAAATGAGCCCAGAGGCAAGCATCCACAATCTACCATGCTGCTTACAAGGACAAAGCCCCGCCCTCTTAGCTCTCATGCTTTACTCTGGTTGGTCGGGTGACGTGATGACTGGTAGAAAGGTGAGAACAGATGTAAACAAGGTGATGCAGAACAGTGTGCGAGTGCGTGTCTAACTGCGAAATTGGGTGTGGGGAAAACCTTTTGTAAGACTTGTCACTTTGTGTTCCGAGTGATTTGTAATGTAAATTTGGACTGTCTGGCTAGAACACTTGTAAGGACATTTTAGTAGTTTCTGTAAAGAGTCGCAGGAATGCCATGAAAGGAGGATGAAGGTGGGATGTTCTTGGAGGAATATTTATCTGGACTGTGTAGGACACTGTTTAATAACACCGGATTGGTGCATTTTAGTGTATCAGTGTAGTATTAGTGTTACTGTAGGTGGCTATGATGTGGTTTGATAGTGTTGACTGAATATTACACTTTCTCTTTCTGTCCCTCTTTGTCTAGCCCATCTACTCCAGAGCGGAAGTGCCAAACCTGACCCCAGGTAAGTAAACAGTCATGAAAGATCTATCTATCTACCACAGACTTGACAGAATCTTGATCTATCTATCTACCACAGTCATCTACCATCTATCTACCACATCCTCCCCCGTTTTAAGTCACCTGTTCATATAACCCAGTGTTCATGTTAGCAGGCAGCACAGGTCTTTTCCTTTTACTAGACTATACGAGTTTCGGCTCAATTTTACCGGCTAAGAATAAAATCGGCACACATCATAAAAGCATTCTTTGGTCCTGAGTTGAGTTCTAGTGGTCTTAAAATGTCTTATATGACCTGCTTAACACTTCCACATTTAGTGACATTGTGACCAAAAACAGTGAACTTTGCATAGTATTGTATAGTAATTTTCCCTAATTGCAGGTCGATCATCAGAGGATCTTAGCTGGAAAATACAATATCGCAAAGTTTTATTGGGATCATCTTGTACAGTATGACGAGTGTTCATTTGAATTGACTGCTATGATTGCACTTACTAAACGCAACTTAAGTTCGCGACAAAAAAAAACACAATTCAGCCTTCGATTTTTCCATTTTGTATAAATTAATTAAAGCAACAAGTCTAAATGATTGACTACAATCCTTGGGCCAGTCATAAGGGGTGGGTTTTCTAACATCCTCCAACTTCTCTATTCTCACAATTTCCTGTCTGAGTTTAGTTTCCATTTAATAATTTAGGACGTGCACAAATGGAACACGATACCCATAGTCATCTCGGGTTTGTTCTAAACTTTAAAATACATTTCAACAAAAGTAATGCAGTGATGTGTAAATAAATATTTATGACTTCATTTTGGTTACTACAGCTAAATGGTAAACGGTGCACTTATATAGCGCTTTTATCCAAAGCGCTTTACACTGTCTCTCATTCAACCATTCTCACACACACACACACACACCAATGGTAGAAGAGGTGCCATGCAAGGCGCTAACATTCCATCGGTGGCAACTTAGGGTTCAGTGTCTTGCCCCAAAGACACTTCGGCATGTGGAGTCATCCGGGCTGGGAATGGAACCGCCAACACTATGATTAGTGGATTAGTGGACAACCCGCAATACCGACTGAGCCACATCCACCCTACAGCTACTTGTTGGAAATGAATACAGCCTTGTTTTTTTTGTTTGTTTGGTTTTTTTTCTCTCTCCTCTGTAATCGTAAGTCAAAATGCAGTAGAATTTTGGCCATCTCTGAACATCTTCCTCTTTAAGTACATCATGTTTCAAACCACCCACCTCCCCCAACCCCGTATCCAAATATTATCAAGAGGAAACACACTTCCTTGTTCATTTGGAAATATGTCGTATTATGAAAGAATGCGCATTATCACTTCATGACATGGTTTCTTAAAAAAAGAACATTGAGAGGCCACGCCCACTAGTGACATCAATAGTTGTCAGTCACTACCAAGTAACAAGTCACACTTCAGCGAATTGTCACTGCATAGGAGTGTTTGTCTGTTCTCTTTTTAATCTCTCTCTCTCTCTCTCTCTCTCTCTCTCTCTCTCTCTCTCTCTCTGTAGTTATGACATGCAAGCAGTGGAGAAGAGGAGTCAGTTCAGACAGAAGGGTCGGAGTATGAACTCTACCGGTTCCGGAAAGAGCAGCGGCACAGTGTCCAGGTATTGACATACGACTAAACACTCCACTATGAACTGCACTTATTCGAGCTCTGATTGTGTACTTGCCACTTGGAATTTGTTCTTTTTTCATTGTTTTTGGTCTGTGGAGTGGAATGTCACACTATACTTTGCTATTAGTGCCAAGCAAATAGATATGCATGCAATCAAATGTGAATGTTAAAATGGTTATGGACCGAGAGCTCGTATTAACTCGGGCAAACTCAATATCTAATGGTAGCATTTTTTTTGGTTCCCCCCCCTTAATTTTAGTTATAGTCCGTCCCTGGAGACTAACTAGTTTTTCGTTATCGCACAATGCTGTTTCATTCTTTTTCTAATACTTCAAGTCAGCAGCCACATGCTTTCAAACTGCTGATCATAACACACCTTAGCACACCTGTCGGAGACTGTAACTGCCCTTATGTGTATACCTGGGCTCACAGCTGCTCACAATAGGATCTTTCACCCAGAGAACAGGGGTATATATTCTCTTCCAAAGCTCCTTATGGCTATGGCATACTCTGGAATTTAACTCCTAACAATAGGGCAAATGATTTAGAAGCAAAATTGTGATCATAATTAAAAGCTTTTAATTTTATAACATTGTAACCTCTAATGTCTGCCAGTGTCTCAGAGCTGTTGGACCTGTATGAAGAGGACCCAGAGGAAATCCTCTACAACCTGGGCTTTGGCCGCGAAGAGCCAGACATTGCCTCCAAAATCCCCTCACGGTTCTTCAATACATCATCCGGTGCCAAGGGCATCGATATCAAGGTTTATCTGGGAGCACAGATGCAGCGCATGGAGCTGGAAAATCCCAACTACGCCCTCACCAGTAAGAGACTTGTTTGTTCTAGGCTATGTTCCTGGATGGTCAGAAAGAAAGAGAGCTTCCTGTTTAACATGCTAGGTAGTTACAGCTGCTTTGTGCCATGGTTCACGTCACGTTCTTCATCGGGTTGGATGTTGGGGTTTTTTTGTTTTTGTTTAACTAAACAAATGGAAGATTTCTTCTTGGATATTTGGGTTTAACAAACAGCAGCATGCAGGTAAACGTTGAGGAAATATCCTTTAATTGGCTGTTTCACTCCTCACCACTCCTCTCGCTGGTGTGTGGTGGGCGTTCAGGCGCACTATGGCTGCCGTCACATCATCCATGGGGACGCTACACGTTGGCGGTGGTTGAGGAGATCCCCCCCCCCTCCAACATCCCCCTCATACTATGTAAAGCACTTTGATTGCCTAGAAAAGTGCTATCTAACTGTAACTAAATGTAACTGTAAATACTTTCCCACATAACAGATTGTAGCCTGATCATGTGATTCTGGCATAATTGGTTAATTAAGACCAGGAGTGTCCAATCTTATCCGGAAAGGATTTCACCTGTTTAATCAGTTCATCTTGGCTTTCAGTAGACTCAGGTGTGGCTTCTGCTTGGTTGGAATGAAAACCTGCACCCACACCGGCCCTTTCCGGATAAGATTGGACACCCCTGATCAAGACGTTTCATGCCATTTATTTCATGACCTTGTTATCATTGTAGTCTGTCTCTTAGTAATAGGAAAAGAACGTGTCAGAGCTGGGTGCACATTAGTGCATTTTTATTTCTTGCTTTTGAAAAGCCATTACTAGAGTAAACACTCTTTCTCCCCTATGCTCTCTTTATTTAATTAACTTTAAGGCATAGCAAGCACAGTGTTCATGTGTGCAAACAGGTCAAGGTCATGTATACCATACATGTCTACATGATCATAATAGTAAAATAGCAGATAAACATAAGAGGCATCTATAGATATCAGGGATATCTTACCATATAGGTCACTCTCTAGGTGTACAGTTATGAACTGTAGCCCATCAATTGCAATGTACAATGTATCAGAAGCCCTAAAACCCATCTATCAATAGAAATGGACCACCTGAAGATGGGTTCAAAGCCTTTCTCAATCTTGATGGATTGTAGTATGGATGAATGAATAGTCTGGTGGCTTTGAGAGATTTCTGATGTCAATGGAGGGAATTCTCTTTTTCTGAAGCAGTAGACTATTGTCTGGAAAGAAATGCAAGCGAGGAACTTCCAAATGATGCAGCGGTGTTGGGCTTTACCTTATCATTGATAAGTCACTGGTTTGAAGCTGGACCATGCCAGAGTTTAATTGGCTGAGTTCCTTTATTGGGAGGGATGATGTTATTTTCCTCTCCTCTAGTGTAGTGCTAGCCAAGTATAGCATCTAAACAGAAAAGTTGACCTCCAAATATGTTCAGCCGCTCTTTGATGTTGCCTGAGTGGCAGGACCAAAAAAAGTTTTTAAAAAGTTTCTCTTGACTTGAACGAAGTACAACATATGGCCAAACGTATGTGGACCCCTTACCCTGACCCCCACATGTCTTTGTATGCTGTAGCATTAAGAATGCCCCTTTACTGGAGCTAAGAGGCCCAAACCTGTTTCCAGCATGGCATGAGAGAGGCATGCATAATGGGGTGGGAATTGGCAAGAGTAAAATAAAGGGGGAAAAAGGGTAAAACATCAATCACAATTGTACTGCCAGCTAAAGGTAATCTGGCCAACTTGTTAGGAGCATCAATCATTTGATTACTTTGTGGGATCTGTTTGTCAAGACTCCAACTGTACGACATTCTTGGAATCAATTTGGAGGTGTGTCCTCTATTTGCCATCTTTGGTGTTTCTTCTCAGTGTCAGTCTCTGAGCCATAAACAAGCTAGTGTTGTTGCCTTTGCATCGTTGCTCGCTAGGCACAGAATATTGTTGTCTTGGACCTCTCTGCAACCCCCCTCTATATCAGTCTGGCTTAAAGATCTAATGTTCTTTTTGAAGCTGGAAAAAAATCA
>JAFFST010001901.1:29614-40502 GCA_022414735.1 Noturus placidus | reverse complement strand
CTTTTCCCCTTTTCCCCTTTTTCCTCTTTTCCTCTTTTCCCCTTTTCCTCTTTTCCTCTTCTCCTCTTTTCCGCTTTTCCCCTTTCCTCTTTCCTCTTTTCCCCTTTTCCCCGTTTCCCCTTTTTCCCCTTTTCCCCTTCTCCTCTTTCCTCTTTCCTCTTTTCCCCTTTTCCCCTTCTCCTCTTTCCTCTTTTCCCCTTTTCCCCTTCTCCTCTTTCCTCTTTCCTCTTTTCCTCTTTTCCCCTTTTTCCTCTTTTCCCCTTTTCCCCCTCTCCTCTTTCCTCTTTCCTCTTTTCCCCTTTTCCTCTTTTCCCCTTTTCCCCTTCTCCTCTTTCCTCTTTTCCTCTTTTCCCCTTTTCCTCTTCTCCTCTTTCCTCTTTTCCTCTTTTCCCCTTTTTCCTCTTTTCCCCTTTTCCCCTTTTCCTCTTTCCTCTTTCCTCTTCTCCTCTTCTCCCCTTTTCCCCTTTTCCCCTTTTCCCCTTTTCCCCTTTTCCGCTTTTCCTCTTTCCTCTTCTCCTCTTTTCCCCTTTTCCCCTTTTCCCCTTTTCCGCTTTTCCCCTTTTCCTCTTTCCTCTTTCCACTTTTCCTCTTGTCCTCTTTTCCTTGTCCCTACTGTGGTCCCGCGTTTATAAAGAAACTAAACCTGTGTGTATTCTGAGAGAGAGAGAGAGAGAGAGAGAGAGAGAGAGAGGAGAAAGAAAGATAAATGAGAGGGGGAGGGGGGAATTATACAGCTACAAAGCATCCATTTATTAGGAAGTGGGACAAATGTCGTTGGAATAAATTAATTAATCAAACGCTTTTAATTGATTCCTCTGGAGTCGTAGTGCGTTGTGTGATTATGCTCAAGTGTTTAATTACGAATTTAAATGAGATGATGCTGTTTAATTAGTCTGGCCGGTGAATGAGCTTTCACACTCCTCTGCATCATTAGCATGTTGTGTCTGTGTGTGTGTGTGTGTGTGTGTGTCTGTGTGTGTCTGTGTGTGTGTGTGTGTGTGTGTGTGTGTGTGTGTGTGTGTGTGTGTGTGTGTGTGTGTGTGTGTGTCTGTGTGTGTGTGTGTGTGTGTGTGTCTTTGTGTGTGTGTGTGTGTACAAACTCCTGTGTGTGCGTGTACAAACTATAAATGTGTGTGTGTCTGTGTGTGTGTGTATGTGTCTGTGAGTGTGTGTGTGTGTGTGTATGTGTCTGTGAGTGTGTGTGTGTGTGTCTGTGTGTGTGTGTGTGTGTCTGTGTGTGTCTGTGTGTGTGTGTGTGTGTGTCACACAGGAGTTTGTACACACACACACACACACACAAAGACACACAGACACACACACACAGACACACACACACATACACACACAGACACACACACACACACACACTCACACACACACACACACACAGACACACACACACAGACACACACACACACACACACACACACACACAAAGACACACAGACACACACACACACAGACACACACACACACAGACACACACACACACACACACACACACACACACACACAAAGACACACAGACACACACACACACAGACACACACACACACACACACACACACACACACACACACAGACACACACACACACACAGACACACACACACACACACACAAAGACACACAGACACACACACACACACACAGACACACACACACACACACACACAGACACACACACACATACACACACAGACACACACACACACACACACTCACAGACACACACACATTTATCAATTTTTGTTTTGCGAAACGTTTTTTTTTCCGCTTACGTATTTAGTTTTTTTTTCTTCGTATGCACTCGTGTACGTTGCTGAATGCCAATCGCAGCTCATTCGCATTTAATGACGCCCTCCGAACTCCATAAAAGGTCATGCTCGCGGAGAACAGAAACGATAGCAAAACAAGGACCAAAAGGAAATTGTCAAAGACAGAAGAGGAAGTTATTGTGACTCGTGTCTACACCGATAAAATAAAAATAAAAATAAAACGTTATTTGACTGAGAGCTGCCTTTCGGTGCGTGCCTCAAAAGTGTGATGCATGCTTCAAAGTGTGTGTGTGTGTGTGTGTGTGTGAGAGAGAGAGAGAGAGAGAGAGAGAGAGCATGCTCCACTTTTAATCAGTCTAAAAAAGGAAATAGTACACAGTAAAACACAAACGTAAACTCTCTCAGTCGAAGAGAATTGGGCCGTGGTGCATAGTGTTAGCGTATTTTTAGTGTATCGCTTTGTTAGCGTATTGTTAGCCCATCGCTTTGTTAACGTATTGTTAGCGCATTGCTTTGTTAACGTATTGTTAGCATATTGTTGGCGTATTGTTAGCGTATTGTTGGCGTATTGTTGGCATTTCCCTCTTGGCAGCATGCTGTGTGGAATTTGTGGACATTTTGTTGAATTCCCAGAGAACGTGAAAAGGAGAGGACGACAAAATGGAAGAAATGGATCATTTTAATCCGAAAAAGACACGTCATGTCGAACAATCTTAACATGATCATAACGGTAGTATCAGGGTAACGAATTCCATACACGCGTATTGTCCTTGTTTCAAGCGAACTGAGCGTCTCTGCTGTGAAATGAGATGCGGGACGAGACTCCGCGACACGCGCCTTCCTTTCAACCTTTTGTTTTTTTTTAGACAGAAGAAAAGAATCAATGGGGAGGATTTCCAGGTGCTAATTATACGTGGACTCCGATTGTTTTACTCTGGCTCACGATAGCAGGATTTTACGCTCAGTGTCTGCAGGATTATTCACGGCCTGTGTAAACATGCAAGCAGTGCTAATCCCGCCGTCTTTCAACAATATCGATATACCATTTCCTTTTTTAACACCTACAGTGGGGTGATTTGCTGTCCCGCTTTATTTAGGTCATGATAAAAACACACAGAATGAATAGATGAAGGAGAGAAGTGATGCCGGTGAGGGCTGATACGCACTTCTTGAGCTTTCTGATTCGTGCTAGCCCTTTAGCTTAGCTACAGGAGGTGGCAGGTACACAGGTGTGTTGGTTAAATGTTTGCTAGCAGGTGATCCTGTAGTTAGCAGATGGTGTTTGCTACTGATGCTAGCTCCTGGCAGAGCGAGAAAGAGAGAGAGAGAGAGAGAGAGAGAGAGAGAGACTCCGGATTACACACATACACTTCGACATCTTGAAGATGATTAAACATTTCCATAGACTGGCATTAGAAAATGGTTGAGAATTCCAGGCTGCTAACGATCCGCCCATAGTGCTCAGACTTTTAATCTCTGCTTGTTTCTTCTGTCTTTCTTTATTTGAATAAGTCACACCACAAGCTACCCTCCTGTCTCTCCCTCTACCTGCGTAATTAGTCGCTTTTAATTGAAAAGTGTCTTGTTTTGCGTTCTGTGTACAAGCGAGATCCGTTTCCAGCAGACGACGTCCATACATCACATTCATATTCAGGATCTGATGCTAATTCTCTCTGTCTGGAGGCATTACGGCATTAATTTAATTTAGAGCGGGCTGCCGTTAGCTCATTAGCACATGTAATTAATTCATTGAGAGCACTATTAAGACGTCTCTTTTCGCTAAATTGGCATCTGGCGCAGGGGTCTGTGTACTGTATATAGGCATGTGTACGCGGCGGAGGCTAAATCGGTGTTTGGCAGTTGGTGGAAGACGATGAGATGACGGATCAGGTGACAATATATGGAGAGTGAAAAAAAACACAAATCAAATTAATGATTCAGATTTTTTTTTTTATTAAAACTAGAATAATAGAGATGCAGACACACTGAGGAGTAAAATATTCAAATAAATGTTTTCTTAATGTGGAGGCTGCACACACACACACACACACACACACACACCGTGATGTTTAATTGCATTAACTTATGCAATGACAGGAGGCTCGATCTCAGACTCTGGGAACAGGTGTCACTCTCCATGAACCATCTGTAGTGTGTGTGTGTGTGTGTGTGTGTGTGTGTGTGTGTACAAACTCCTAGTTATGTGTTATCTTCTGTCTCCATAGGTCTTTACTTTTAGGATAGCATGAGAGAGATAACCATGGCAATAAAAGTACAAACCAAAATACATCTTTCATAAAAAATAATTAGAAATCTGACACAGTCCTGACAAAGACCTTACACAATCCTTACACAGTCCTGACACAAACAAAATCCTTACACAGTTTTGAAAGAAACAGTCCTTACACCATCCTGACAAAGACCTTACACAATCCTTACACCATCCTGACAAAGACCTTACACAATCCTTACACAGTCCTGACAAAGACCTTACACAATCCTTACACAGTCCTGACTGTCCTTACACAGTCCTTACAAAGTCCTGACAAAAACCTTACACAGTCCTGGCAGAAACACAGTCCTTAAACAGTCCTGACAAAGACCTGACACAAACACAATCCTTACACAGTCCTGACAGAAACAGTCCTTACACCGTCCTGAGAAAGACCTTACACAATCCTTACACAGCCCTGACTGTCCTTACAGAGTCCTTACACAGTCCTGACATAGTCCTGACAAAGACCTTACACAGTCCTTACACAGCCCTGAAACAAACACAATCCTTACACAGTCCTTACACAGTCCTGACAGAAACAGTCCTTACACCATCCTTACAAAGACCTTACACAGTCCTTACACATTCCTGACAAAGACCTTACACAGTCCTGACACAAACACAGTCCTGACAAAGACCATACACAGTCCTTACACAGTCCTGACACAAACAAAGTCCTGATAAAAACCTTCCACAGTCCTTACACAGTCCTGACACGAACACAGTCCTGACAAAGAACTTACAGAGTCCTTACACAGTCCCTACACAGTCCTGACAAAAACCTTACACAGTCCTTACACAGTCCTGACAAAGACCTTACACAATCCTTACACAGTTACACTTTACCAGTCCTGACACAATCCTGACAAAGACCTTACACCGTCCTGACAAAGACCTTACACAATCCTTACACGGTCCTGACAAAGACCTTGCACAATTTTTACACTGTCCTGACAATGACCTTACACAGTCCTGACACAAACACAATCCTGACAAATACCTTAGACAGTCCTTCACAGTCCTGACACAAACACAGTCCTGACAAACTCCTGACACAAACATAGTCCTTACCCAGTCCTGACACAAACATAGTCCTTACCCAGTCCTGACACAAACACAGTCCTTACACAGTCCTGACACAAACACAGTCCTTACACAGTCTGTATATAAACACCGTCCTTACACAGTTTTACAATTTACAATTTTCTATACCGTTCTGAATCACAATTAAACACAACTCGACTAATAATTGTCAAACACATGCTGAATGAACACTCACCAAACACACCAAAATTGTGTAAATCTGATTTTATGAACACTTACGTGTGTCACAGCACCACCAGCCTCGTCCGCTGTCACCAGAGAACTGTCACTCACCTCGCACACATGCAGGCACACTACCTCAAACTCCACTTCCCATGAGTCACCGCCGTAGCACCTGCGCGCTCCCTTTCCCAAATTCTGAATGCACGCACCTGTTGCCAATTATTCCACACATCTCCCTGCCTGTCTAAATTCCCCTCAGCCACATTCACCCGACGCAAAGTATACGTCTTATTGACCAGTTTCTTAGCGTTACCAAACCTACTTTTATGTTATGATCCTCCGTTTAACTTGACCATGATTTCCGCCTATTGACTACGTTTTCTGCCTGCCCTTTTCAAGTCTGTTTGTCCGATCGCCTGACCCTTGCTACTACTTTGACTACATTTTCTTCCTGCCCCTTTTAAGTCTGTTCATCTGATCGCCTGAGCCTCGCTACTACTTTGACTACGTTCTTTACGCCTGACCCTCCCATGACTGTTTCTTCCCTTGTGTCCAAACGTGACAGAATACTTCGCCTCTATGGAACCAGCGGGAGATCCTCGATGGGCAGCTGCCATCGAGGGACATGGTCGTATGCTTAGCAAACAGAATGCTCAAATAGCCGCACTTTCTGAGGAGGTTATGCGGCTCAGGCAAGCAGCGCATTCCACCATGGCTCTGGCCACGCCCCCCTTCGAGCACTCGTCCCTCGCCACGGTTACCTTCTAGGCCAGCGCCTGAGAAATATACGACGGAGATCCTGCACGCTGTCGGGCTTTCCTTCTGCAGTGCTCTTTCTTTTTTCCACCTATCCCGACATGACTGATCAGCAGAAGGTCGTCCACTTCATGGAGCTCCTGACCGGCAAAGCACAGCTTTGGGCTACAGTGGAATGGGAACAGGAGGGGGGCGGGACCCGCTCCTACGAGCAGCTGACAGCCCGCTTCCGCACTGTCTTTGATCACTCCTTGGACAACCGAGAGACTGGGGAGGAGTTATTGTCGTTATCCCAAGGGGTGCACATGTAGCTGATTACACTATAGAGTTCCGGACAGTAGCTGCCAGGAGCGGATGGAATGATCCAGCATTGAAAACTCTGTTCCGCCATGGACTAAACGCTGACATCATCAAGGAGTTGGCATGCCGCAATGATGAGGGGACGCTGGATACACTGATCACGCTGGAATACGTCTCGTCTGCCTATTCAAGAGCTGTGCTCTCACCCACGCTGTTAAGGAGACGCCAGCCCCGTTGAGCTCCGAGGAGCCCATGGAATTGGGCAAAACCCGAGTGAGCAAACAGGAGATATGCCGCCAGGAGAACCGCTGCTTCTACTGTGGCAAGGCAACCCACTTCATTCGGCAGTGTCCTGAGAGGCCAGGTCCTCGCCTCGGGGTAAGCATGCAACCCCTTGTTCATTGTGGAGAGCAATCCGCTTTTACATTTCCCGTATTGTTAGAAAACTCATCCTTTTGTTGTATTGTAGATGCCCTGATTGACTCCGGAGCAGCCGGAAACTTAATTTCCCAAGCCACCATTGCCCAGTATAACTTTCCCGTCCACCTTTTGGAACACCCCCGTCGTGTCCACGCCATTGACGTTGCCCTTATCGGGAGGGGCGTGATTACACATTGCACAGAACCACTCCACCTGTGGGTCAATGCCATACACCAAGAAACCATCCTGCTGTACGTCATAAAGACCGCCCGTCATCCCGTGGTTCTCGGCCTCCCCTGGTTGAAGCACCATAACCCCTAAATATCGTAGGCACACAGGAAGATCGTGCGGTGGTCACCACAATGTATTACTCACTGCATCCAGGACCGGTAATCACGCTATTCTCCACAACCATAGAAAGTCCCGATCCGGCCAAACCTGTATTGATTCCCCAGGCATACCATGACCTCCTGGAGGTCTTCGGCAAGAAGAGGGCGAGTGGGCTTCCCCCTAACCGAGAGTATGATTGCAAGATTGACCTCCTTCCCAGCGCCACACCACCCCGGGGAAGAGTTTACCCCCTTACCCTCAAAGAACAGGAAGCCATGGAGGAGTACATCCAGGAGGCCCTGCAAGAGTGATATATAGGACCTTCCACGTCCCCTGCCTCCGCAGAATTATTTTTTGTCGAGAAGAAGGGAGGGGGCTCCGTCCATGTATTCGATTATCGGGGACTTAACCAATGCTGTGTGAAATACCGATACCCCTTGTCTTTAGTCCTGTCAGCCCTGGAACAACTCCGTACCGCCACAGTTTTTACACAGTTAGATTTACGCAGCGCAAACAACTTGGTCCGGATCCGGTAGGGAGACGAGTGGAAGATGGGGTTTAGCACCACTTCAGGGCACTATGAGTACCACGTAATGCCATATGGGCTGGCCAACGCCCCTTCTGTATTCCAATGCCTCATTAATGATGTGCTGCGGGACATGCTGGGCATTACGTGATCGCATACATTGATGACATTCTCTTCTACTCCAACACCAAGGGAGAACATGTTCAGCACGTCCGCCAGGTTCTGCGTCGCCTGTGGGAGAACCAATTATATATAAAGGCAGAAAAATGTGAATTCAATCAGCAGACCATCGCCTTTCTGGGATACGTGAACAGCACCCTG
Source organism: Noturus placidus (assembly GCA_022414735.1). Classification (NCBI taxonomy): domain Eukaryota; kingdom Metazoa; phylum Chordata; class Actinopteri; order Siluriformes; family Ictaluridae; genus Noturus; species Noturus placidus. The sequence continues at coordinate 32,531 of JAFFST010001901.1, read as the reverse complement.
GGGGTCGCCATGGATCAAGGGAAAGTCAAAGCAGTACAGGGGTGGCCCACACCTACTACCGTTAAAGAGCTACAGCGGTTCTTGGGGTTCACCAATTTCTACCGGAGATTTATAAGGAACTTCAGCACCGAGGCAAAACCTCTCATCACCCTCCTACAGGGGAAACCTGGACGCCTCAATTGGAACCCCTTGGCCCAACGAGCTCCGGAGAGGCTCAAGTTGGCCTTTACAACCGCCCCATCTTACGGCATCCAGACCACTCGACACCTTTCAGGGTTGAAGTGGACGCATCAGAAGTCGAGGTAGGAGCCATCTTGTCACAAAGCCTATTTTTCCCGAACTTTCTCGCCCGTGGAGCAGAATTACAATGTGGGAGACAGAGAGCTGCTAGCCGCAAAGTTGGCGTTAGAAACATGGCGACATTGGCTAGAGGGGGCGAATCACCCCTTCGTCATCTTTAAGGGTCAAAAAAATCTTGAGTACATTCGAACTGCCAAGAGACTCAATTCCAGCCAGGCCCGCTGGGCCCTGTTCTTCACACGGTTCGACTTCACGCTATCCTACAGACCAGGTTCCAAGAACGTCAAAGCAGACGCCCTCTCTTTCGTGTTGTGATCCTCCATTTAACTTGACTGTGATTTCCACCTATTGACTACGTTTTCTGCCTGCCCCTTTCAAGTCTGTTCGTCTGATTGCCTGACCCTCGCTTCTACTTTGAATGCGTTCTTTATGCCTGACCCTAGCCACGCGCTTTCTCCACACATCCGCGACTGTTTCCTCCCTTGCGTCCAAACGTGACAACGTGTGTGTGTGTGTAAGATCTTTATCTCATTAATATATTAACATACTGTAGAATGTCACATTAATCTGTACTTATAAAGTCTAATAATGCCTAATAAATGTACAAATCACAGGTTGCGCGTGTGTTTGTGTGTGTGTGTGTGTGTGTGTGTGGATACACATGTGTTCAGGGTGTCTGTGTTTGCTTCAAAGTGTTCTACCTGTTTAGCACTTCATTAAACATCTCCTTCAGTGAGACAAGACTCACGGGGCTCTCTCTCTCTCTCTCGCTCTCTCTCTCTCTCTCTCTCTCTCTCTCTCTGTGCAACTGGAGTAATTAACCCATCTCTCTCTGGGGTCTAATTAGGAAGGAGAGTCTCCTGTTAAAACTGCATCTGGCAATTAGAAAAGACGTACGCTCCTCTCTCTCTCTCTCTCTCTCTCTCTCTCTCTCTCTCTCTCTCTCTCTCTCTCTCTCTCTCTCCCTCCCTTTCTCTCTCTCTCTCTCTTCTCATCTCTCTGAAGTTTATTACCTTTATTTGATTTCTTTCCATCTAAGCAAAATGCTCACTTAGCAACAGTTAGACATTAAACAATGAAATATCTTCAAGAGTTTGTTGGTCAAATATGCGCATTAGAAACAGGAACATCCACACGTCTGCTTTTAAACAGTTCTCCTAAAAACAATTATTTATTTTATTTTATTTTTTAAATCAGAACAGGCCCTGCGTTCCCGTTTCATGCACACGCACTTATGGCCACGCTTAATCAACTCCAGATTTGTCCCTATTTATCTTACTCTCTGCTATATCTTTACAAATGTTCTACACAACAAAATCCAGAATAACAATGAATAATAATCTCTTTGCTGTTGATTTTTGTGTAAACTTTTGTTTCAGTAAGGAAATAGTTTTTTATAAATTTGTAATAGAATGTTCTGGTTTTTTACTCCTACACATGAACAATACGTTTACTTTTTAATGAAAGTGATATTATTGATGCATGAAAAACATGAACCTAAAAGCACTATCCCATGGGGGCTGTCTGAGCCTCAAATCGTGTGTAGTGAGAATAATAAACCCCCTTTAGTCTAATGAAGGAGATAAGCGTCTCTCGTTAGAAGATTTGGATGCTTAGATACAAACAGCAACAAACGTTATGAATTCTATTATCGACAGGGAAGAACAGTCAATATTCATTTATTCATTTACATTTATTAGACGCTTTTATCCAAAGCGACTTACAAATGAGACACACTCACACACCAATGGTAGCAGAGCTGCATGCAAGGTGCTAGCTTGCCATCGGGGGCAACTTAGGGTTCAGTGTCTTGCCCAAGGACACTTCGGCATGGGATCACCCGGGCCGGGATTCCAACCACCAACCCTACGATTAGTGGATTAGTGGACAACCCGCTCTACCGACTGAGCCGAATATTCCCAGTTACTCCATTTCACTCAAGGAAAGTCATATTCGTTGCCTCCCTTCTATAATTTCACTTCAGAACATCTTCCTACAGTAATAAGCTAAGGTGATGGTAATAGCAGTCAGACGTGAAGCTGTATGTTTATGTTTTCACAGTGTACGCTTCTTTACGGTTTCTTGCTAACGAAACATAACAATCTGCGATAAATATTATAAGATAATATTATTATTATCTTCAAGAGCGAGAAATAAGTGAGGCTAGTGACGGAACGACTGCGTACAGCTGCTGTCTTCACATGGACATCACATTTCACGTGATTGACAAATTCCGTCATTATGACGTCACATTTCAAATCTTTTCTTTAGTCATTTTTTATGTTTGTCATCAGGCTATTATCACATTTTCAATGTTCTTTTTCTGAGGCATTATGACATCACAGATCAAATAAAAGTAATTACACCCCGTTGAGTCCATTGTATTGACTGTAACGTGGCAGTAAACGTAACGGATAAAAGATATCCGGTGTAATGTGTTATGTAAGGACATGGGACGTGCTGTACTTGTAAAATAACGGCGGAAAGAGTAACTCCATGCGTCGTTATTGTCCTCTAACGGCACGACGCGGTGTGTTATTCTGACTCGTCGACATAAATTGTCATTTTTTTGCAGGTTTTACAAAAACATAATGCATATTCTATCCATGATAAAGTC
>JAFFST010001896.1:0-10842 GCA_022414735.1 Noturus placidus | reverse complement strand
TACTGTGTGTGTACTGTGTTTCTAATCCTGTAAAGCTGCTTTGTGACAATGTCTATTGTAAAAAGCGCTATACAAATAAAATTGAATTGAATTGAATTGAATTTTGTTTTAAGAAATATTTTCAAAACCCCATACATGGAATAAAAGCCTGTGTCTGTTAAAAAGCACATCAATTTTTTTTTTAAAAAGGCAACATGCAAAACGGATTTAAAAGATCTTCGATAACTGATAGTTATCTTTCATGAATGCCTTCCCCCGTCTAAGTGCTCTTTCACTGGGCATGCATAGTGCCATGGTGGGTCTATTTTTTTCAGGGGGGCTTTGGTGAATGCCTTCCCCAGGCTAAGTGCTCTTTCACTGGGCATGCATAGTGCCATGGGTGGGTCTATTTTATTCAGGGGGGCTTTCATGAATGCCTTCCCCGTGCCAAGTGCTCTTTCACTGGGCATGCATAGTGCCATGGGTGGGTCTATTTTATTCAGGGGGGCTTTCATGAATGCCTTCCCCGTGCCAAGTGCTCTTTCACTGGGCATGCATAGTGCCATGGGTGGGTCTATTTTATTCAGGGGGGCTTTCATGAATGGCTTCCCCCGTCTAAGTGCTCTTTCACTGGGCATGCATAGTGCCATGGGTGGGTCTATTTTATTCAGGGGGGCTTTCGTGAATGCCTTCCCCAGGCTAAGTGCTCTTTCACTGGGCATGCATAGTGCCATGGGTGGGTCTATTTTATTCAGGGGGGCTTTCATGAATGCCTTCCCCGTGCCAAGTGCTCATTAAATGTAATATTGTTGATTCTTTAGATAAAAATGTTCTGAGGAAACAGAGTGAAGTGAGAAAACTGACATGTAGCTTTGCTCAGTAGTGAAGGGGACTACAGTGAGGGTATATCCATGCTCCATGGGTTTTATATAACATCTAAAATCAAAACCCATCTAGCAACGGCAAGAAAAATTCCCCAGTGGCTTTCCTGTGTTCCAACTGAAGGCATCCATCCAGCATTTATTTGTCAAACTGACAACCTAATCGTGAGATGCTCTAAAACTTGCTTGCGTTGTTAATAGCAAACACACACGGCTCATTATCTCGGTATCTCCAAGAATAGTTCGAGTAGAGGGAGGGAGAGAGACTGTCAGGACAGAGGATGAAAGCTGTTTCCTGTTGGAGAAAAATCTCCCACGGAATTTGTTTTTGCTTTGTGTTTTGATATTAGCTGCCAGTTGTTTATTTAATTTCACACATACAGCAATTACAGCAGCCTACAAAAGCATGAAATCCCTACAGATGAGGAACTAACAGAGGTGTTGATTAGCTTTCATGTCCTTTTGTAGTTTTGCTTCATTTTATCCTCTGCTCCCACTGGGATCAGTAAACTCCAACAATTTTTAATAATATGACGATTTAGGTTATTAAGCTTGATGTATAGTTTCATTACAAGTATTATTTTCCAGAACTGAAAGTGTGTAAAGGTTGAAGCTCAGGAGAGAATGTGGAGCACATGGAGCAGAATTACAATGATGTCTTTTGAATGCAGTGGAATTAAATTCTAAGCTCTCATTCAGAGAAAGAAAGCTCCTCTGAGTGAGCATTCAACCTTGCACATTTTAGCCTTCAGCCTCCTTGATTTATTTCATGGTCTTGATCAGAATGGGTGCGTCACTACTGGTAACCAGAGCAGTGTTCAAGAGATGAACCTGAACAGGATAGCTGAATGTACCAAAACTGAAGAGCTCATTTTTCAGAGCTGTCTGTGTCAATGATCTTATGATCATCATCCAGACTCACCGCCTTCTACAACTTGCACAGAAATAAACATAACAATAAGTGGCAAGAGTTGTTCCACCCTCTTTAACAGATGTCCCTATAAACGGGGGACAACTCTGGGTCATATATAATCTGGCAAGGGCAGGTAGAGAGAAAATCAAAGCACATGGGAAAAGCAAGACAAGCAAGGCAAGATCATAAACAAGAATAAATCAGAATAATAAATGATACAAATGAACCTGCAAACAACAAAACTTCATGTTTAGTTTAAGGTCCATGTGCTTTTTATATCTTAAGAGTACAAAATGGAAAACACCAACAAGGAAGTTCACAGGAGGGTGACTTCTGTTAGTGTGGTGGTAAATAGTCCATGGACATGTGTGACATCCTATTCTATTCTTATCCTGTTACTGGACACAGAAGGAAAGAATTAGCATGATGAGACAGAAAATGAGAGAAACAGAGAGTGATTACCATTTTTGATCCGTCCTGCTGCTTTTGCCTAAAGCAAAGACCAACATCTGTATCCAATAGCAACAATGACCTCAAACTTAAACTCAATTTCCCATAATCCCTCAACAGAAAGCACCATACCTGTATACTATCATGGTGATGACCTCAAAGACATGTCGCATTAATTACAGAAGGACACACATTATCTGATCACTGATCTTAATTAGATCTATTCCGGTCCTCATCCTTTGTGTCTCTCATGCCCTCCCTTTTGTTAAATCTTGTCTGATAGCTCAGTGTGAAGGATGACCTCCTACTCTCTTTCCCACACATGTCCTCTCTTCTCCTCGATCTCTTTGTCTCCTTCTCCTCAGTTTCTCTTGCTCTGTCTCTCAGTGTGACATCACTTCATTGTGCAATATTGACATTGAGGATAAAGAGGTGTAAAAGATTGTAATATTTTTATTTCTTGCAAATTAGATTACTCTAACATTATTTGAGGTCGGCAGCTCGGTGATTAAGTAGAAGCATTGTGAAAGTGTCATGTTGTTAAAAATAACCAGAAAGTGATCATGTTCTGTAAGCATTATGTCTGTCATGTGATGCTCATGAAACCTAATTCCATATAAATGAAGATTTTAAATTACTGTAAATTGAAAAATGAAAAATAAAAATTCTCTAACCCTGCTCCTAACTCCACCCCTAACAAAGCCCTGACCTTACCCTTCATATACTTATCTATAAATTGAGTCATGAAATTCGGTGGGGTGTTTTTTTTAGGTTATTAATCATTAATCAGTGGGTGGCTGGGAATAAGGTGGAAGAGCAGGTTGTCCATTAGTCGTAGGGTTGGAGGTTCGATTCCCTGCCCTAATGACTCCACATACCAAAGTGTCCTAGGGAAAGCCACTGAACCCCAAGTTGCTCCCAATGGCAACTTAGTACCTTGCATGTCAGCTCTGCTACCATTGGTGTGTGAGTGTATGAATGAGACACAGTGTAAAGCGTTTTGGATAAAAGCGCCATCTAAGTGCAGACCATTTACCATTTAAACATAATAAAATTTTGAAATCAGTTCCCATTCCCATATGCATGAAGATGCAGAAACACAGATATTATGATTTATAACAATCCTAAATAGCAAGCACTAATTCAGGTATGTAATAGGATAAATTGAGTGTGCATGGTTAGTGAGGTCGGCTGTGGCTCAGGTGGTAGAGTGGGTTGTACACCAATAGTAGGGTTGGTGGTTTGATTCATGGCCCACATGAATCCATATGCCGAAGTGTCCTTGGACAAGACACTGAACCCCAAGTTGCTCCTGACGGAAGGCTAGTGCCTTGTGAGTGTGTATGAGTGTGTGTGAATGAGAAACAGAGTAAAGCACTTTGTAAAGCCGCTAAAGTTAAAAGCGCAATATAAGTGCAGACCATTTAGTGTGTGTTGTGTGGTTTACAAAGCTTAAAGTGTGAAGTGTGTTGCATATGCTCAGTGTGTGAATCCAACATTTAGAAAATGTTGATCATATTGAAACAATGAGGCAAAATTTTAATAAACCTTCTCGTTATCATGGGCGTAACCACGCACTCTTTGGGGGGGTCGTGAAAATATGCCCCCTCTTACCTCCAATTGTACACTTGGTTTCGCCCATACTCAACCCAAGTTCGGTGATGTATTTTAGCAGCTCGGTCGGTGATGTATTTTAGCAGTTTCCCCATGCTGTGGGAGCTTTTATCACTCAGAAACCACGGGATTTCAAACAGTAACTGTAATCCTAAACCTATGTTTTTACATATACAAAATTTCAGTATCAAATTTTGGAAGTTTGGCTGTGCGGGGGACGGGGGCGGTTAGCGCTTGGACCCCCCCAATGTCCATAACATGGTTACGCCCTTGCTCATTATTAAAACCTAGTGAATTGTTACATTTAACTTTAATTGTGTGAAATTATATAAATTTCAAACAGCTAAATTTCAGCCAATTATATTACATAGACAATATATAATATGCAATATATTATATATTGTTATGAAACGGGACTCAAGACAGGAAATTAGCACAGGAGTACAGTCTTTATTTGCCACTTAAGTCAACACACGAGGTGGGAAGCCAGGTCTAAACATAACTCAAGCAAAGAACATAAACAGGGTGTGGAAACTACCACAAACTAACTTAAACAGTTCTCCTTTAACTAGAAATGAGGCAGGAAACACTCCTCTAACTAGAGCATGAACACATCACTTAACTCTGGCACAGCATGAACACTCCTAACTTTGACATGGCATAAACTAAGGTACAGGAAAACCGACAGAGCATGGCATCACAACTTCTCAACATTATTCATTCTGTCTTCTTCTCTGTTAGTCCTTTCTCTACTTTTTTACTGTAATGCCGCACAACATGCGCAGCAACACGAGGGGTTTAAATGACCAGTCAGCTTTCTGGCAACACTTGACAGTATTAGCGTCCATGCCCACTTCAAGCATGTGCACTTCGTGCTCTGAAGCTGCTCATGCACGTTGTTGCCACAGCGCCATCTGCCGGTGAGATCATGACATATATTATGTATTTATACTCTATTATGATTATAAATGCATTAACAGAACAGAAATCTGATCTTTCTGAAAGTTGAAATTCTGATACCATTGTACATGAATTCTGTGCATGATCATTGTTTTGTGGTCATTGTTTATAAGGCACACACACACACACACACACACACACACACACACTTCACCTCTTAGCTGGAAAGACAGAAGGTGATGATCCTGTTCACCGAGTTGCCATATCCCAAAGTGCTGAGCTCAGCAGGTACAGGTGTGTGTGTGTGTGTGTGTGTGTGCAGCTGTGTATCAGGACATGGGCCTGTAGGTGGCCGGACTGCAGGTGTGTGAAAGGAAATGAACAACACATTTGGGCCAAAATTCACCTGAACACACCGGACATGCATGCTCCTCCTGCAGACCAACCAGTCTGTCTCTCCACACACCCACAAAGATATTTCAGGCTAACTCCCCACCAAATCCTTTTTTTATCTATTCATCTTTCAAGGGTTCCCACTTTTTATAAAACATCATTTTCCAGGATATTTTCAGTGATGCACAGTTACAGTTAGTGTGATCACCCAGCATCATACCCTTAGGCTTGGGACGATTGATGATAGTACTGGGAATTATCAATAGAGTCCAAATATGGGGATGACCATCAAGTTGGATGATTTAAACCTCTGTCAGTAAGTGTGATGTCTGCAGTTTTAAGATCGACAAAAATAAAGTGTCTTGTATATGTGTTTCTTTTTCACCTGTTTTCTATCCTGTACAAACTTTAATAACCTGCAGAGGAACAAAACATCTTTCTCTGAAGTATCCTCCCTTGTCCATTTCTGTCCTTGTTAACATGCAATGCAGAAGAAAGCAAAAGTTTTTTTTTATATACTGAATTTATATATTTCCGTGAACCTTCTTTGGGACAATGACCACTGTTAAAAGCCTTATACAAATAAAACTGAACTGAATTGAATTCTTATTGCTGGTTTGCATTTTGTGGTGTGGCCTCTATATTTCTGCTTTTGAAGTCCTCCCTGAATAGTGGATTGTGAGATCTTCACCGTGCCCTGTGGAGGTTGTTGATGTCACTGACTGTTGTTTTTCGGGATTTCTTCACATCTCTCACAATGTTTGTCATCAGCTGCTGTAGTTTTCCTTGACCGACCTGTTCAATGTCTGTTACTTAGTACACCAGTAGTTTCTTTCTTTTTCAGGACATTCCAGGTTGTTGTATTGGTTATACCCAATGTTTGCTCAATGCCTCTATTTTCGCTCTTTTTACAGCTTCAAAATAGCTGCTTTTCTCTCATAGACAGCTCTCTAATCTTTATGTTCGTTTATCCTGTTTAACACCAAATGTTTTCTTCACGGGTGAAACTAAAGGCTTATCTAACAGGACACACCTGAGTAACAAGTAACACCTGTCAGTCACGTGTTCAACATTTTCACCTACAAATTGTGTTGTCTGATACAAAATGTTTTATGATCCATGTTATTTAACAAATCTACAAATAAATACCAGGAAATAAAAGCTGAAATTCTAATCTCTTCTCATATTTATCTTGTGATCTTAAACCCAAATGTCTTCAGTCTACAGCGAAAGCAATTGAATTAGCCTTGATGTTCCAATAGCTTCAGAGGCGAATGTACAACCACACCACAGATTCGGAGGAATACACAACATCAGTGGCCGTCTACATCAGCAAGTGTATAGAAACCGTGAAACCGTGGTTTCTCTGCCCACCATTCCACTTTCCACTGCAAGAGTTCCACTGGGTTTAGTTCACACTCCATTCCTGGTTCTCCTGCTATATTAATCTGAGTTCTCTTATCTCTATTGCACTGCTGAGTAAGCCGGTGGTGACTGTGGCAAGGAAAACCACCCTGTACTTCCTGTCTCACACTTCATAAGTGATATCTCCTCTACAGGTAATTCAGAACAGTGCTGATCGTCTTACTCATGACCACCTGAAGTTTTCAGGTATCTCCTACCAAGGAACTCCACTGACTTCCTGTTTCAGTGAAAGCTTGTGTCCTTTATTGCAAGTATCACAAACGTGCCCCACATTTGAATAACAACTCAGGTCTTCATGCTCCTGGTGTTTTCCAGTGAGAGGGAGAACCGTAAAAGAACCAGAGACTCCAAAATTCCGCTTGTAATAATAATGCTTCAGGGAGCAGCAAATACAGCAGCAGGTTCATTTGGCACAGAAATATTCAATATCCCACAGAAAACTACACACACATACACACACACACACACACACACACACACACACACACACACACACTCCCCTCCTCCTGCTCAGTGACTAACACACAATCTGTTGTCCTCCATACAAAAGACATTCTTCAGTTTAGCTAAATGAGTTCCTGTAAATTCTGATCATTAGCACACATCTGCTTTTTCTAACACATTTATCATTTTAAAGCCCAAATTAGCTTTGTGTGTGCTAATCTCCAGGTATATGCTTCACTCTGCTAATGGCAGCTTCCTAAAAAGTCTGCATTCTTAGCTTTATAAAACAGTCGTTAACTTTAATCCCACACCCAACATGCTAATGACTGTGGGGAGGCAGGGAAACATCTGGATTAGGAACTTTTTACACATTTCCACTAAATGTGCAAAAAAAAAAAAAAAAAACATAATGTATAATCGTACAAATGCAGCAGATTTTAGTCAGTTTTAGAAAACTAAATTAATTTGCTTTAATTCTAAAATATAGGTAGTTAATCTTGTTAGCTAATTTACATATACAGCTACATAATAGCTACAGCTCCACTACACTGAAGATGTGAAAATCAACAAAAACAAATTAACAAAAAAAAACAACAACAAGACTTCAATTCATCTCTCGACTAAACAGAATTCGGCCACAGTGCATGATAAAGTTCTTGTGTTTTCAACTCTACAGCAGCACAAAAATTTATTTTAAACTCCTGAGGCTTGTTTGGCTCAATTTTTTTTCTACAAATTACTTAGTAGGGAACACGACCTTCAATAATCCTGTAGTTTTGAAGATTCTTTAATTAAAAAAAAAGTTTTGTAGGATGTTAGCATGTTTGCTACATGTTAACATGTTAACAGTGTTTATGTTGTAAATGGTAAAATGGCATGTCATGAATGGCAGTCCACGAGTGAAGTTTTGTCCAGGAGCCCCGTCCCGTCCACGTCGGTGAGCCACATCCAAGCCCATGCCCTTGAACCCCTGGTCACACAGCACACCCTGGAACCTCAGCCGGAGGCTAACCTGGCCGCCTCAGGCACCACAGAGACCGAGGGGGAGGTCTCAGCCCCTCAGGAAGCGGACGAGCCGACCTGCGTTCCTGAGTCCCGGCGGGCGGCGTCCGACATTCCTGTGTCTTGGCAGGTGGCGTCCTGCGTTCCTGTGCCCCGGCAGGTAGCGTCCTGCGTTCCTGTGTCCCGGCAGGGCCTGCGTCCCCGAGCCTTTGAGGGAGGTAACCCCAGTGACCTCTGCTGTTTTGTGTCCAGGCCCGGTGGTGATCCAGCCGGGAGCTAACAGGGCAGCCTCCGACGCTACGGAGGTCGTGGGGGAGGTATCAGCCCTGCAGGAGGCAGCGTCCTGCATTCCTAAGTCCCAGCAGGCGGCGTCCTGCGTTCCTGTGCCACGGCAGGCGGCGTCCTGCATTCCTGAGTCCCAGCAGGGGGCGTCCTGCGTTCCTGTGCCACGGCAGGCGGCGTCCTGCATTCCTGAGTCCCAGCAGGCGGCGTCCTGCGTTCCTGAGTCCCAGCAGGCGGCGTCCTGCGTTTCTGAGCCACAGCAGGCAGCGTCCTGCGTTCCTGAGTCCCAGCCGGCGGCGTCCTGCGTTCCTGTGCCCCGGCAGGTGGTGTCCTACGTTCCTGTGAAACGGCAGGCGGCGTCCTGCATTCCTGTGCCCCGGCAGGTAAGCCCAGTGACCTCTGCTCTTTTGTGTCCAGGCCCGGCGATGATCCAACCCAGAGCTCACCAAGCAGCCTTCAGTGCTACAGAGCCCCGGTGGGAGGCGTCCTGCGCTCCCGAGCCTCTGTTAGAGGCGTCCTGCTCTCCCGAGCCTCTGTGGGAGGCGTCCTGCGCTCCCGAGCCTCTGTGGGAGGCGTCCTGTGCTCCCGAGCCTCTGTGGGAGGTGTCCTGCGCTCTGGAACTACCTACTGCCTAGCAAGGTCTGCCTCGGTTCCTGTGGCCACGAGAGGACGTTTTGCCAAGGGGTCTGGGACCACCCAAAGAAGGGGGGCTTCATAGCGCTCCGGGAGGAGCGCTTTTGGGGGGGGGGATTCTGTCATGGATCTCTCCAGAAGCAGGGCGCATGCACCATGCATGCGCGCTGAATTTGCTCGGCTCCAAAGCGGACTTGAATGGCAGTTCTAAACACGTGGACTTTTGTTTACATTTGGTGTCATGTCTCCTCCCTTGTTGTCTCGCGTGTTTAGCGGTCACGTGCCCCAAGTGCTCGCAGCTGTTAGTAATCTAACGCAATGATCAGCATGTATTTATACCACGCAACTGCGAGCACTCGGGGCGGAATATTGAATGTATGAATGAACGTCTGTATGTCTTTGCGTCTGCCTAAGGGTAAGAACACTCGTTTAGGTCGTTTCTGGTTTCTGTTTTCGAGTCTTGTGTTTGTGTAGTCCGCGTTAGTTTGGTCTAGACGGGTTTTCTCCGCTAACCCGTCTAGCGCCGTATTCTGAGTTTCTTTGCACGATAGCCACTAGTGGTTAGCCTTCCGTGATTTCCCGCTTCGTGAATAGTGTACCGACCCCGTTTTCCGTGTCAACACCTCGTCTTCTGCCTAGCCCTGTTTACATTGTTTGTTGATTACCTGACCCTCGCCTGCATCTGGATTATCTCTTTGGAATTACATTTTGGATTATACTGTTGGACACTTTTGTAAATAAAGCACTGTTGCACTGCAATTGCATCCTATCTCATTCTCCGCCATAGCGAAGCCGTGACATGGCACACTTATATAGTGCTTTTATCCAAAGCGCTTTACACTGTGTCTCATTCACCCATTCACACACATACTCACACACCAACATGTTGTTATTAACATGTGTGGTTTGTGTACATGTGACTGAGTCTCATTACTTTTTGAACCCTTGGCTACTCAGTCGTGAATGAAACAAGGCTCAGTTTGAGATTAAACCTGAATAATTCAGTGCTTTAGCAGACAAGTGGTTTGTTCAGCTTCACAGAAATTAATTAACACACTGATCACTTGGTGCACACTCAGGACATAAATCCATCGATTCTACAGAGGAATTTTGTTTGATATTCTGATGAGAGAAGGCCAAACTTTTTGGAATGTTTGAAGTGGATTCAGATTAATTTAATCACTATGTGTTTGTTAAGAACTGCAGAGAGGATCAAAGGAATACTTATCCAACTACAGAGACGTGTGTGTGTGTGTGTGTGTGTGTTTTGCATTAATAATTCATTAATGAATAAGTTAAACAATTTTAAAACCTGGCATTTTTCGTACCCTGTCCAGGGTGTACCCCGCCTTGTGCCCGATGCTCCCTGGGATAGGCTCCAGGTCCCCTGTGACTCTGAAAAGGATAAGTGGTATAGACGATGGATGGACATTTTTCGTTAATTACATATTAATATAATTAACTAACTACACATGACCTATAAATCAGTAATAATTAACTTAATTATGGTATTTGTATAATATTATAATATTAAATGTTATATGAATGTTATATATACAGTGAATCTGTAGTCTGTGGTTGTCACTGTTGTCACAGAAAGTGTTATGCACTTCCTGTCCACGAGAGGGCTCCCCCCACACACACAGCTTAAGGTGGTGTTCCCTCATCCAGACCAAGATGTACGACAGGCAAGCAGATATGCGTGCAGAGACGAATGGATCGTCAGGCTGGAAGGACAAATAGAGCTGGCTGTCATCAGCATAGCAATGATATGAGAAGCTATGAGCCTCAATCATCTGCCCTAGGGATGTAGTGTAGATAGAAATAGTTAATATATATATTATAGTTTGCCCATCTTGTAACTTGGATTTTGACAGGTCAGTGTCAAAGGTCAGTCGTAAATCATGGTCAGTTGACAGGTTTATG
>JAFFST010001882.1:22396-38187 GCA_022414735.1 Noturus placidus | reverse complement strand
AGACAGAACAGCTTTGTTCTTTACACACACACACATTTCTAATGCAGTTAAGATGTGGTTATCTGTGAGTTCCGTCGTGACCTTCAAAACAGGAGCTGCCAGATGTCTTTTTGCTGAAGCTGAGAGGAGTAACCTGGGTGCGATTAGATGTTTTTTCTGGGAACAGAGAGGAACTGAAAAACATTCTCACACATACGCACATATAAGCACATATTCTTTATGCATGGATACACACATAATAATAAGATAGATCTTTTCAATCCTTACACTATTTCTACCTTAATTAGTTTCTTCTACAGAAAGACATTAGATAACATTTATAACTTGAATTAATTCAACAGCCTCCTTCTGTAAGAATACTGGAATGTTATTGCTAACTTGTTAAGGAACATATTTCCTCTTGATGAAAGTCAGGATTATCATTTTAAAATTTGCTAGCGTATATTTGAGTCAGCGAAAATACTTTAAACATTAGCTAATTAATTACAAACTAATTAAAAACATTAGCTAACTGTAATAATATTCTGACGTTTTGTCAGCAGGAGGTTCCAGTTGCATCAGTTAGCTAGCTAGCAAGAACCTGCTTTGTTATCGTAAGATACATGAGCATGGCTTTTTTCGTAATAACAATTTTTATTCATTCTCATACACTTTTCAGAGTACCCCGATAACAGTTTACTTATGATTCATGTACCACTCCCAATTTTGACACACAGTTTAGTTCAAATAAAATAACTTAAAAGTCTCCTTTGTAGCAATGTTGTTATGAATTATGTCCATTAGTTTTTATTCAAAAGTTGCGATATATGAGATAATATTTAGGACTTGTTATAGTGTTGTTACGATTATAGTGTGCATGTCACTTGAGCTGCTTTGTTGTTGTTGTTGTTGTTGTTGTTTTGTCATGTCAGCACTAGCTGGATGTTTTTTCTGTTAAGAAAAATGTCTATTGTGACATAATGACACTCCTAAATGTTTGGAAAACTGGAAAGGAAGTGTGGTGTGTGGTTTTAGTGACTTAACACTCCGGGATGGAAGCTGTTTTTATTAGACATTTGTTGGGAGTGATATTTGAGCTGTCCTGCTCTCGCTCTTCTGCTGTCACCACCGCGTATCCACTTACACTTGGGACATTTGACGTAATGACAGTCTGTTGAATGGCCCATTAGGGACAGCTCTGGCAAAAAAAAAAAAAAACCCACAACAGATCTCCAGAATGTAGCAAGTTATTACATGATGATGTAATCCCTAGAGCTTCATCAGCCGCAGAGTTAAAGCATTTTTAATTCCATTTGAAGCAGAATCAGGTTTATGTGCATTGCAAGTAAAATCACATTGCAAACTGCATGTTGTGGCAACATTCGCTGTGGGTTTATGCACCAGACGCAGACATTTTCCTCGGGTTATTCCTGTGCTGTGCAAAGCTGTCAGAAAGGATGAACCCAAAGCAGGAAGAATTGTGCTTTAGGAAGATAATGAACAGTAAATCATATATATATATATATATAGTCCTTGGGATTAAATTTAAATTTCAGCTAAATATGAAAAGTGCACAATTTGTTGATCTGCCAAGATATAATTGGTTTCTCAAGTATCCCACATTGCTAACAAGTATTTAATGCTTATAGGTTCCAGTTTAGTATTGCGTAAACTGTGTAAATAAATTAGAATACAGTTGGTTCAGTAATGCCATTTGTCTAAATGTGAAAGTGACTCCTGGGTCATGGAGGAGTGTGTATGCTTATATTTGTCTCCTTGTTGTTTTACACTGAGGCAGATAGATGATGACTTTCCTCATCAGTAGTGTTTCTGAGTAAGCACCCATGAGGCTCGGAGTCTTTCAGGTTCACAGATGTCCCAAAGCCTGGCAGAGCACACCACGCATCTAAAAATAACACTAAACTCACCACTGTCTCCTGTAACTTGTACTAAACCGCAATACAAAACACTCTTTACTTTATTCAACCTTCCAACACAATCAAATCAATAGTAAATACAAGAAAACAGTCCATTTGAGCCAATTTGGTTCATGCAAGAAGGGTTATTTAAGCGCCACGTGTTGCTGTGACAGCATGGAAGAGCTTTGGCACTCGTGTTGAAGCCGCTTTCCTAGCAGCGGTAATCTAATGCTCTTATATACGTGCAGCACTGAAGCTCTTTAGACATGAAGAGTGACTGTCAATCTTCTCTGTATTGATTTTATAAAGTTAGTTCACGTACAAATTGCCCCAAATTTCCTCAGCATACTTCTGTACTTAATAGTAAGCCAACTTAGCATTCACCATACATGGCGTAGTGTTCTGACATCCCACTTAGTTCAGATCAGCGATTTTGCCTCTCTGTCTTGAATGGAGCTTGTTCTGTTGATCACTGAAGCATTTATGAGCTCTCTGTCTTTACAGATCTCTCTTGCATTCACTCAGAAGGCCAGTCAAGGCTTTTCCTCAATCTTATTAACCCTGGAGCCACTTTGAGACTCGATTGCTGCCTTTTCTGTTTTGTACACACGCGAAATGTGAAACTGACGCACAGGTCTTGGAGGAGTTGAGTTGCGGTTCAGGGCGGATCTCGCATGCAGAAGCTGAGCTCGTGTACTCGTATATCTTCCATTTATATACTTCCTTATTTATGTTGTGCACTGTGAAAGGCATGATTCTCAGGAAAGAAAGGACACTTCTTTCCTAAGGAAGGAATATCATCTCCTTCCTTGATATCTTTAAGCAGATTTTGTCTTTAGTAATCTTTTTCATTGAGGAGTTGCCGTGTAATCATTACCGCTTGACCCAATAGCTTGTGATTAGCTTCAGATACACCAAGTAGCAGTGGATAAAGGATACACTGCTGCTAATCGATGGCTCCACTAAGTAAACCAGGCGTTCTTGTGGACATAGTCTGGAACAGATGTGTCCAACAGTCCCTATAGGCCACTTCCAAGCATTCTTTTGATTGAATATCTATCACCATGACAAACTGAAGCAAGGTTCTCTCTCCAGGGTTTATGACACATGATATGATGTACATGATATGACACATCCAGGCACAATAGAATTGATGATCACCTTCTTTCTTCTCTTTGACTAACTCCGTATAAGCTGTGTGCTGATATGAATCATGAAAGTCATAATTTAATGAATTAGATACATGTCTATTTGTGACATAATTTAATAACTATATTTCCACTAAAGAAATACATTCTTTTGTCTCTCTAGTTTAGGGAATGTCATGTCAAATATTACCACTGTATGTTGTACAGAGATGTGGATCAAATCGGTCCACTTCAGGTGGGCGTGGCCACACGTGGCTAATATTAGTATAAGCATGCTTGATTGAAATGCCTCCAGACTGCTTTAAATCTCTAGCAGAACTAAACATGGCCAAGAATGGAGAATTGGGATGAACGTATTATCAGAGCAAGCTATTTTTTTGCTGGACCTCACTAGGTGTCTTGGACTTTTCAGGTTTTTGATCAAACGTTACAGAATATGGGTGGGATAAGTGTGATCGCCCTGCTGAAAAAAAACAACAATAGAAACCCTCATAGAATCTGTAATGGTTTGAATGGTTATATTGTGAATTGTATTGGTTTTAATGGAAACTGCAATGGTCCCTGTGGGTCTGTACTGGTAATTTGTTGCCTTTTATTGGTGGCATGTTATGTCTAGTGGAACCCACTAAGGACCAATAATGGTAATGCTAATGATTTTAATATTTATCTGGAGGAATGTAATGGTAATTATTGAGGAAACTATTAGAATGTCTGTGATGGTTTCTATTGCTTGTTTGTTTTTCAGTAGGGAGTCAGGGAGTGGAGGTGAAGTACATGTCGTCACAAAGTTGATTTAATAATGATATTATATTTTATAATGCTAATTGTATATGAAAAGTGTACCGTTGGTAGACTAAAATTTTAGGCTGTGTGTTTGTGGTCTTCAGGGATCGTTTGTGGGCCCACACGTCTTCAATAGCTGGCTCTTAACTGACCGAATCAATGACATGCATGCCACCTGCACCCACCTGCAGTGGTTACTGTCATGTAAATCAGGCATCTGTCAGAGAAAGGGGTTCCTCCTCTTTTCCCCGCATAATGAAACACTCAAAAGGAAATGCTCCTTGTCTTGAATAAATTCTTAAGTACTATTCTAGACATACAGTACATAACCATCTGATGCATAAATCTGAACACTACATATTGTATACGGTATATTTGCAGGAAAAAAATGTAGTGTGTAGTAACTTTTTTCCACAAACTTTTCCCAGCATGCAACATCGAACAGATAGACAGCATGTAATGGGCAGAACCAACATGGCTGCCAACGACGGTGGTAGAAAGGCAGTATACAGAGTTGTAATCGTTTAAAGAAATATATTGATATCATATTGCCCAGCCTCATGTAATAATCGGGGATTTTATATTTTGCATATAAAGTAAACGTACAAATTCTAAATATTATAAATGTAATCAAATGCCTTACCCATAGTAAAGATTTGTAGTATGTATATAATACGTGACAATTTCACTCAGTCCCCAGAGCTCCAGAAATTGATGTCCAGGACTGTGTGGTGATGGACAATGCGGTCACCATCACCTGGAGGATGCCAGTGGAAGACAGCAAGATCGACCACTACATCCTCGAGTACAGAAAAACCAACCACGAGGGTCTGCCTCGGGTCAAGGATGAGCACCAGTGGGAGATTGTGGACAATATCAAGAGCACAGAGTACACACTGATGGGTACAGACACCAGACACACTGCATGTGACACACACACCACACATATATTCTGAAATTAGTGTTTTGTAGAAGAAATGTAATTATGTAAAAGAAGAAACGTTGCTGCTTGGGAAAATATGCAGTATGTCTTATTAAATATCTCTCATTGCATGTGTTGTTCTTTTTACATACGGTACAGTATGTAAATTTTTTTTTGAAGGGTGCCAATAATTCTGGAGGTCGTTGTATATTGTGCTATTACTGCATACTAAGAAGCCATGGACTAAATGTATTTATTTATTTATTGTCAGGGTTAAAGTTTGATTCCAAATTCATGAACTTCCGGGTTCGAGCATGCAACAAAGCAGCAGCTGGAGATTACTCTGATCCTGTCACACTGGAAACCAGAGGTAAAGACAATAATAGAAACAAAACAAACTAACATCTGTTAAAAAGGTCCAAAGTAGCTTTAGATAAGAAGGAGGTATGGCCTCTGTTCCTGTCAGTCACAGTGAAGGAGCTAAAAGATCCAACTGTGTTACATGACATTGCATTGAATCACATCGAATCAGCTGTGAATCATATTCGATCGAATCGTAAGCGACTTTAAATGAATCTTTTGCACAGCAGATTGTTGATCATGAATCAAGACGGACATTTATGGCATTTTGGATTTTATACAATCAGCAGATTGTATAAATAATACTGTGTATGTAGATATAAAAACATATAGTATTAATTACTTTCTCTTGTGCAGCGTTCAACTTCACCTTCGACTCGTCGTCCTCACACCTGAACCTGAAAGTGGATGAGAGCGGTGTGGAGTGGGACCCACAGGGAGGCAAAGGCTTGGACAGTAAAGTCAAAGGGAAGGAGAACAAGGGCAGGTATGTTCTTGTATTCCCGTCTATCACCATCACATCACTACTGATGATGTTTTCTATTTGCACTCCTGAACACATGCTGTTTCTATGGAAATCAGTGTTGAATTAGATGGTAGTTAATGTTTTATATTGATTCAATAATCATCGGCTAATATTCAAAAGAAATTTACTTTCGTGCACTTGATTTCCTGCAGTTGCCGCCAGGGCTGGGCAATAGGATGATACAATATTGATATTTTGATTAATTATGTTACAATACACTTTTCTGAGACATTGTTGGTACCGTGATCTCTTTTTAATAATTGCTTCTAATGCTTTTTAACAACAATTACAAACTCCGATTGGATGGACTTGATGGTAAAGTTGTGTTTGTTTGTTTGTTTGTTTGTTTTACTGTTTTAAATGTTAAATATTTTCAACATTTTAACATTTCACAGATTTTTCATTTGCATTTGTTCCTATATTTCAGTTGTAGATTTTAAAGTAATTTATTTATGGACATTAGAGAAATTATCATCTCAATCTCTTACTCGTATTTTTTTTTTTACACAACACTACTGTTTTGTAGACAGTTTGCTATATATATATATATATATATAAATACGTATATTATCATGCATTATAGTATAATATCAAGAATCATAATCTGATATATATATTTGGCATAGTTGCAGCACAAGCCTATATATTAGGCGAATATATATATATATATATATATAATTACGCTGTTACAACTAAATGATATGCTAACAGCAAATGTATTAGCATGTTATTTAGCTAACTTTTAACTGCCAAAACATATCCAGTTGTTGTTATGGTTACATCTAGAAGGCTGTTTTATGACTCCATTCTTGACGCATTTTATTTAAAATAATTCCACTCTATAGTCTGTAAATACAACTTCAATTTCAACATAAATCAGTGTTGTTTGTTTGTCTTATTGTAAGTAAGCAGCGTAATAATAAAGGCAATAATGAGGAGTAAAATATAACCCTTATTGATGCTTATTGTCCAACATGGCTACATGGTATCAGGAGCATTAAATTGTAACCGACACGCACCAGCCAATCAGAAATTAGTATTTTCTGTAATCCAGGTTTAATGCATACTGAATTAGATAATAATTACAATTAGTCTTGAGTTTTAAGGCTTGTAAAGGCCTCTCCTGGATCTCATTATGATGGGGAAAATAGAGTCATAACTTATTAAAGCTCATCATTTAATAAGAACGTAGGTTCACTTTTCCTC
This sequence comes from Noturus placidus, assembly GCA_022414735.1. Lineage (NCBI taxonomy): Eukaryota > Metazoa > Chordata > Actinopteri > Siluriformes > Ictaluridae > Noturus > Noturus placidus. The sequence goes on along the minus strand of JAFFST010001882.1, from coordinate 31,344 downwards.
CTCAGCCGTTCCTGGGATCTCCGTGAGGAACTTTTGCAGCTTTTTCCACATCTGTTATTCCTGTCACACATTCCTGTGTTTTTTGCTTAGGTTTGAATGTGTTTGCCCTTTAAGAGTGCAGTCTCCCAGGCATTATCTTTTCCTTTTATTCACGCTTTCCTTTTTTTCACCAACAGTGCACACCTCACTAATCTGAAGAACATGACAAGGTGATCTTGTGTTTCTGGCCTTGTGGGATTTGGCCCTTTAGAGCTTTACCGCAACTGTTAACCTCCCTAGTTTCTTCTTCCAGTGTGGTGTTCTTGGGATTTGGTGTTGGCAGAAACAGACACTCGTTATAACCTTTACGGGAGGATTGGTTCAGAAGAAAAAAAAGATGATTGGGTTAGCCGGATAACCTTTAATCTTTAAACCGTTACATGCAAATTCATGGAGAGTTAATTGGAGGCTTGATTTTTACAGCATTGATTATTTTGGAAGGATATCAGGCTAACTTTGTCATTCTGAATCGTTGAATCCCAGAGTTGCTGGGATGAGAAGAATGTCATGTGCTAGTTTGCTGTTTACATAGAATGTGTGTGCGTGTGCTGAAATCTGATGGTCATTTCTAGATGGAGAACATCCTTAAATATATTCAATGTGTATTATTGACAAATCCTTTAGACATGATCAGTTTTCCATCATGCCTCCATCTATAACTGGCTTTATTACTGACTCTCTCTCTTCTGGTTCAAGGTTATTCCTTCACACTTTATTCTCTCTAATAAGAAATGGTGGCATGATATTAACCGCGGTCTATATTAGTCCGTGTTTCTGATTCTTTGCGTCCAAAAGCGGTAAACTCCTCGTGTTAATCTTTTTCATGCTCACATCTTTATAACTTTGGTGAGTAACCACTCTATTAAAAGTCAAGACTTCATTCGTGTTTTCCCCATCTGTCATTCCGTTACGGGAAACAGGATTCATGAGCTGTCATTAGTGTCATCACTAACCATCACCCTCTAACATGGCATTAAGTAATATGTGAGTAAGCTATAGAAGAAGTCCTGAAGTGTTTTGCTTTTCTTATAGCACAGCATTTTGCCAAGGATTACATTTCTTATTACTTAAAGAATGACACATTGCTATGTTTTATCCATTTATAGTTACACTTCATGTTGTGAAATGTCCGCAAAACAAGTTAGTTCCTTTTAAATCATTTACAAGATTTGAACACGTGCATTGCATTTGCACTACTATCAAAGCTGCCGTTATAAAATATTAATGAATACCTTCTGACCAATCAGAATTGAGAATTCGTCAGCGCTCTGTATAGAAGTAGTAAATATGTCTGATACTTTATAAGTTAATAACTGATCTGACACAGCTGCTCCATACGACACTCAGGGTGCTTCCTGCAGACCCGCGAGTCATGTGTCCGAGACAGTGGACACGCCCACCACGCTCTAGCATCTGTCACTCCACACAAAGAGAATTCCCTACGGCTTTCCCAAAAATCGCTCGACCACATCCTCGCGTCAAATATTGTGTTGCACAGAGAGTAATATGATCCTGTGTGCTTAAAAAGAAATTTGTACAACATCTACATCCAAGTAGATTCCACCACATCACCATCAGTCACTAATGACTATTGCGAAGAAGAAAAAAAAATGGAAACATGGTGTTGATCACATGGTATTAAAGGAGTACTCTGGTCTTTTTAACCTCTTCTCTATCCATTGCAACTGTACGGTATGTTATTACCACAGACAAGGATTTCAACACAATTCCTTGTGCTGAGAAAAGAAAAGAAAATGTCTTCATGCCAAACTCACTTATAATAAAAGTCGAAGGGCAGTCGTTGAGAAACGTTTTTTCAAAACTTGTTGGTATTTCTAAAGCCATTTTTAAATCTGTTTAATTCATCTACTACTATATGAGAGGAATGGGTTTGTGTTTATGCATTGCCAGGATAGTTGTGTGGGTCTCATGGCACATGGATACTACAATATTTTGGGAACATATCGACAACCGGATCTACTTTTTCTTTACTGTTTGAATGTTATTAAATCTCCATAAGAACAGCTTTTAGTAACACGTTCTTTCATGCATGTCTCATCATGCGAGTGATCTCGTTAGAGGGTTAGAGTTGTCAAATTGAATTTTCATTATATAGTTGTGCGTTTCCATTCATTTCTCAGCACAGGATAACATTTCCAATGTATTCTCTTTGGTAATTATACGTACATCTTGGATAGAGATTAGGTTGGTCTATTCCTTTAAGGTTGGATCATCCTTTGAGATCAGGCTTTGAATGAGGTTTTGCTTTTGTTGCTTGTAACATCCATGTTAGTTGCTTCATTTGAGCCTTTTGTGTGTGTTTTTTTCCTAACCAGCCATCGCTGTCCTGTCTTGAAGCTCCATATGCCTGCATCCGTGCCATTTCCTCTTCTTTGCCATGGCTGTATGAGTGTATCTTGACGATTGAATAAGCATGTGTGTTAGTCCTAGTGTTCCCATGAATCCTAGCCAGATGTGTGTGTGTGTGTGTGTGTGTGTGTGTGTGTCTACTGTAAGCCGCCTGTACGGACTGACTGTATTTTTGCTCTGTCGATGGTTACAGAAGTGGAACTCCATCTCCGAAAAGAGGGTCGACCGCTCGCTCACCAGCTCCAAGGGGAGGCAGAGATCGGTTTACTGGAGAGTCCTACACAGTATTGGGTATAGAACCATTTACATTTTAATCTAGATATCTCGGTTATCAACGGCGATAAGCGTCTGATTGGTCAAAAGGTTCCGGCTGCAAAGCTTACACAGGGTCTAGTATGATGGACACTCCACATAAACATTTTAAAAATGTGTGTAGATTTCTTTAAGGAGAACTTCCAGATTATTTTACTATAACAGCACATCCCAATCATATTTATTTTCGAAGGAATAGATTTTATTCCTGACTTCAAAAATGAAATCATCTTATTAAACGCAACATACTGCTAAACTAACAAGTAATGGTGTTTTTACAGTATAAGTCGAACTGCAATGTCAGGTTATTTTCTAGACCTGTAAAGATATATAAAGCTATATTTGAAATAACAGAAATTTCAATCGCTGGATATTATAAATGTATAATAAGATTGACACCTTTTTAAAGGATAAAAACACACTGTTTATATTTTCCGGTCCTAAAACACACACACACACTGTTACAGTGAATGATAAAAATGATTGTGTGTACTGTACTGTATTGTGCGTCTTTTTCTGTGCTCAGGTGACACCAGTATTGACTCCGGTCAGCACTACTGGGAGGTGCAGGCCCTCAAAGACTGCAAGTCCTATAGCATCGGTGTAGCGTATAAAAACCTGGGCAAGTTCGATCAGTTGGGCAAAACCAACACCACCTGGTGTATCCATGTCAACAACTGGCTCCAGACCGCCTTCGCCGCCAAACACAACAACAAGGCGAAGAGTCTGGACGTGGCAGTACCAGAGAGGATAGGCGTTTACTGTGACCTAGACGGAGGTACGCATGAATCTAGACAACAATAGAGTGTCACGCTTTTTAAATACACTGTATTTAACCATCCAATCCTAATGCTGTATATTACCAATACTGGTCACAAGTTTAAAGATAATGAAAAAAAAATCCCCACTGTCTGAAAAATAGCACTGAAACGTTAATGTTATTTGGAATGACTAAAACGAACTATTCATTTGTCTACTTGAAATACCTCCAGTTCTGTCCTAATAAAATCCTGGAGCTACAGGAGATTACATCTCTTGCCTTCTTGTACCGTTTCTAGGGCTACTGGACACCTGTAGCTCGAATATCAGGCAGATCCATTGACTCTCTAGAAGTAGTGTGCGAATGAAAAAGAGCACTTAACAAGGCCTTTTCAACTTTGCCTGCTTTGTAGAGTCTTGTTCTTTTCATATCCTGTCCCAGCAAAATGACCACGGATGTGGTGTTATACGTACCCTGAAAGCTCCTTTGTGTCCTTTCAATTTCAGGTCAGCTGTCGTTTTACAACGCGGAAAGCAAACAGCTGCTTCACTCGTTCAAGGCGAAGTTCACTCAACCCGTTGTACCAGCCTTTATGGTGAGTGCGTACATCACATGACCTACAAACACTCGTCCTTCTAGTGGTAACGCAGTTTGACACAATAACAGTTTATAGTGTGGCTTTGTAATCACAGCATAACTCAAGTTGCTGTAACGTAACTGTGACTGGTTGTGGTTAGCTGCTGAAACCGGAGATGTGTGTCAGTACACTACCCTATAGAAAGCATGAGCTCGCGCTATATGTAGCCGTGTAAAATTAAATCCGACCCGCTTGTTCATGCGCCATTCTGTGTCCCGTGACAGAAGGAAGGTTATGTGCTTCATGTGCTATCAGCAGCTCTGTTTAGCTCGGAAGGACTTTAGTAATGTACATCTTTGAAGGACACGAGATCGGGGTTTTTTTTTACAATGCATATCAAGTAAATGTATTGTCAGCCTCACCTTGTGCGTATATACACTGTATATCCAAACCTGCACACCTGAAGGTTTCACTCAAATCATTGTTGATATTTCCCACGCAGAATTGTATAGGATGTTTTGTATACTGTAGCATTCACTGAAACTAAGTGCCCCGAACCTGTTCCAGCACAAAGCGAGCTTCATGAAGAAATGCTTTGTCAAGGTTTGTGTAGAAGAACTCAAGCTCAACCCAACACCTTTGGGATGATCTCACTACTGCTCTTGTAGCTGAATGGGCCATGTTACGAAATCTTGTGGAAAGACTTCCCAGAAGCATGAAGGAGGTCATTATGGTAAATGGTCTTCACTTATATAGGGCTTTTTTAACCTTAGCAGTTCTACAAAGCGCTTTGCACACACACACACACCAATGGTAGCAAGGCGCTAACTTGCCGTCGGGAGCAACTTGGGGTTCAGCGTCTTGCCCAAGGACACTTCGGAATGTGGAGTCATATGGGCCGGGAATTGAACCGCCAGCCCTACGATTAGTGGACAACCCGCTCTACAACCTGAACCACAGCCACCCAATTACAACAGGAAATGGGGGACTGAATCTCGAATGGGATTTTCAACAAGCCCATATACTGTAGGTGTGATCGTCCAGTGTCCACATACTTTTGGCCATACGGCGTACATGTAGGACGATTAATCGAGCCTTCAGGATCATGGAGCAAAAAAACACTGTATTAGATAAAGTACAAATAGTACAAAAAAATGTTTAGATGAAGTACTAAATGGAATGCGCAGCACAATACTTTACCCTGCTTTACTCAGACTGTGAGGCACCGAGGCTACATCTTCTTCACTCAGACTGACAGGAACAACGACCACACCTTCTTCAGCAGTCCTGACAGACATATATACAACGCTTTCTTCATTATGACGAATAGGCGAAGAAGCCACACCTCGTTGAATGAGACCGACGGACACTACACCTCCTTAGTGGGGCTGACGGGCACAGCGGCTGTGACTCCTTCTCTATAACATCCTTTGACTTGCATCTTTCTGTGTTTTCACAGGTATGGTGTGGTGGCCTGAGCCTGTCGACTGGGTTACAGGTTCCCAGTGCGGTTAGAAGCTTCCAGAAGGCTGAGAATGGGCTGGCGGGATCAAACAGCAGTCTGAACAGCATGGCACAGTAGTCTAAACTCAAAAACTATGAATTCACTGATTCAAGCTGATTTCTGACTAGCTTTCTCTGTGTCCCATCCCTAATCGGTAGCAACGAGCAACCTGTATGAACAACCCATGACCTTGGAGCCCACTTCCTGCTTCCTGCTTCCCAGGGAATACATCATCCAGCATTGGAATACTGTGAAGCATTATGGGAAATGAAATCTGTTCGCTAATATAAGGAGCGCTGCCTCTTTCTCTGTGTTTTTGTTTCTTGTTCGATAAGAAATTCTAGCCGCTTTATCAGGGATTAGCTGAGTGCACTTCCCCCCCCCCCCTTAAACTAATTTTAGGTTGAATGTTTTTCTTGTTTTTGTAATGATTTGTTTCTGACACAACTTTACACAACTGGTATGACCGATTCTGTCCTTTATGCTTTGATTTGTTGTATTACTTTTAATGACTTGTGTACATTTTTTTTTTAGTTTAGTGTCTGTATGTTCATGTGTGAGTGTGGGTGACGATTACCTCGTGTCTGAGCAAAGGTGTTTTTCCTCCTTTTACCCTTTGAACTATGAAGCCTGTAGTTTTATTTTTGAACTACAATATGTTAAGGGGTTGAATATGACACAATGTGGAACAATGTTTGCACCATGTAAACCATTTAAAGCTGCTTTCTATATATTTAGGTTCCTGTTCATCTCCTGTTTGTACAGAGGTCTGATTACATCCTGTTCACCAAAAACACATCCTTTAGACATCAGACAGCTTTCATTAGCGCTGCTGTGTTGAACATTTCTGTTTTCTTTCGTTGATTTAGTGTTTCTTTTTCCTGATTTGATCGTATTATGTACTGTATGTGCATATCAACAACTGTCATTTCTGTCCATTCAGTAAATTATTGATTTTTGTTTTTCTAAAATTGTCTTGTAGTAATGTAAAATTAGCTGCTTTAATACGTCAGACACTTTTATAAGAAGTTATTGTATCCTCAAACATCAGGGACAATTCCCAGAAGGCCACAGCACTACACATTTGAATCATTTTATAGTTTGATGATCTAATAATATGCCTAAAATAATATTACGACATGATCATTTTCACACAGGGGCTTCTGCATCAAAGAGTTGCCTGATTTAATTCGATCTGTATAGAGTTTATAGATGTAGACACAGAACAGTTGATCAGAAATACAGACGAACAATATATTATTATACTGACCAGTTAGGAGCACACAATTGTATAGGATGTCTTTGTATGCTGTAGCATTACAATTTCCCTTCACTGGATCTAAAGAGCCCAAACCTGTTCCAGCATTCACAAAGCAATGGTTGCCAGGGTTACAGTTTTAAACCTTTTTTGAGCATTTTCCGTCACCCAATAAGTCATTAAACTGTTTCCTGTTTGCTTTTTTAAACCAAGGAATAATGTTTCACTGTATATTTTACTTTATGGGAATTTCAAGAGTTTGATTTCTACATCATTTCGAGAGTGAATTGATTGGATCTGACCGGTCTGTGGCTAGACAGCCCTGTATGCAGCAAGCTGTGTTCTGACACCCTTCTATCAGAGCCAGCATTAACTATTTCGGGGCTCAGTCGTGGGGATTTTACGTGGGATCGGTCTTTGCTCCCTATGCGCATCAATGAGCTTTAGGTGCCCATGACCATCTCACCAGTTCACCGGTTGCCCTTCCTTGGACCACTTTTGGTAGGTATTAATATACCTAATATTATTATTAGGTACTGCATACAGGGAACACCCCACAAGACCTGCTCTGACCCAGTTGTCTAGACATTACAACTTGGCCCTTGTCAAAGCAGCTCAGATCCTTATGCTTGCACATTTATTCTGCATTGAACACATCGACTTGGAGAACTGACTGTTCACTTGCCACCTTATATATCCCACCCCTTACAGGTGCCATTGTAATGAGATAATCGATGTTAGTCATGTGACCTGTCAGAGGTTTTAATATGGCTAGTCGGCGTAAACTATATGTTCTGGCGCCATCTTGTGGCAAGACATAGTCCTGGCGCCATCTTGTGGTAATACATGGCTTTGGCGCCATCTTGTGGTAATACATGGCTTTGGGGCCATCTTGTGGCAAGACGACAAAAAAACAAATCCTTGCCAGAACGAGATAACACCAGAGATACTCTTTTTGTTGTAGTCCAGGACATGACAAAAATGTGTCACGTGTGTTGTGTAAAATAAAGACTCTTTCTTTGTATGGTCTATGATGCGATCCGCAACGGTTAGAGTTCAGACCATGTAATATGACGGAGAAAATTAAATTAAAGGCTAACACCTAGCATTTAAAACAAACTCGTATTTACTCATTTGTAAGTCTCTTCGGATAAAAGCGTCTGCCAAATGAATCAATATAAATGTAAATGTTTTCAAAACGCGTTTCCGGCGTTTGTCCTACGCGGCTTGCCGTCCGGCTGTGTCCTGCTACAACAGGAAGAAGAAGCAGAAGAATGAAATTATTCTAGCTAGATATATAAGATGGGATTTATCTAACCAGGGATAACATTGACTAATATTAAATGCTTTTTCGATGAGTAAGTCTGCAGAATGTCAAACAGTTGAATATGTCAAGTCATGCTGTATTTGAAGGCGTTGTTATTTGAAGCCATACATGTTGTGATAGCTAGTAGTGGCAGTGTTTGTGCTGTTAAAGGTGCACGCGCTTCGACCTAAAATATAATACTATAAATATTATACTCATGGAAGCGTGATGCATGAGATTTAATTCATGCAGTGGAAGCAGGAGACCGTACAGTTGATATCTTGAAAGTCAAACACCCTTAAAGTACACTTAAGAAGTGAATAATAATTATAATTGTGTGTGTATGTATATATATATATATATAATGTGTGTGTGTGTGTGTGTGTGTATATATATATATATACAGTATATATGTGTGTGTATATATAATAATAATAAGTCTTTGTGTGTGTGTGTGTATATATATATATATATGTATATGTATTTATATATATGTGTGTGTGTATATATAATAATAATAATAATAATAAGTCGTTGTGTGTATGTGCATATACAGTATATATATGTATATGTATTTATATATATGTGTGTGTGTGTGTATATATGTGTGTGTGTGTGTGTGTGTGTATATATATATGTGTGTGTGTGTGTGTATATATGTGTGTGTGTGTATATATATGTATATGTATTTATATATATGCGTGTGTGTGTGTATATATATATATATGTATATATGTGTGTGTGTATATATAATAATAATAATAATAATAATAAGTCGTTGTGTGTATGTGTATATACAGTATATATATGTATATGTATTTA
>JAFFST010001882.1:12234-19734 GCA_022414735.1 Noturus placidus | reverse complement strand
TTATTCACGTTACATGTCAGTGGTTTTAATGTTATGACTGATGGCATCTGAGTCAAAATGTCAGACTTGTGCATCAAGGCCTGCAAATTAAATGCAGCTTTTGTCTTACTATTCTTGTTTGAACATACTGTATGTCTAACATTTAATTGGTTTTAATTATGTACATTTTAGTAGTCAAAAAAGTGCCATTGAACTAACTCTCCTTCTTGTAGTTTATTTGTATGTTTGATTTATTATTATTATTATTATTATTATTATTTCGACATGCAGTTTAAACAGTCTTATAACTATGAGCTTCCCTTAATTCCTAGCTACATTATCCTTGTAGTTTCAGCACAAAACTACAAAACGAAATTTTATTTGATTTTATAAATGAATTGTTTCTTTAACGAGTGCTCGTTCCATAGCATGGACTTCAAGTGCCGAGCGGTAAAGGTTACCCAACAGGGAAAGAGGCACAATGGGTGAGTCAAAATATTAGAAGAATAATATAATTGTTATACTGCAGGTGGTACGATTTAATCTACAGTCATAGAGAAAAGGGTTCTTTAAGGATTCAGTAATTAATTACAGGTTCTTGGCAAAGAGAAATTATCTTTATTATTATTATTATTATTATTATTATTATTTAAAGAAACTATTTCCAAAATACTATGTAAAATGAATATTCACGACAGTGTACTAATTCCTCTGTTGTCCTCTTGCACTGATTACAGCATTTAGTGAAAAAGTTTCTGGGCCTGGCCCATAAGTTCAGCTTGCCTGTGTTTCTGGTGGACACGGCATCTCTGAGCCTGCTCTCCCAGGATGCCGTTCTGCTGAAGGACAGCCAGATGAAGGAGCCTCACTGCACCTTTCTGTGCACGCACAGGGTCTTCGTCACCTTCGGCCTGCTTGGAAACCTCTGGAAGTATGATGTAAGGATTTCCGCTGGGTGAACGAATCACATCTGACAAACATCTTGTAAACACAGCTGAGATATGTACTATGGCACTGCATCTCTGCATGAGACTAGTAGCACGTGGAGACACATGGTAGACCTTCTTTATGGAATTTTCAATTAGTAAATAATGTGGACCACAGTGCTATTGTATTCTGATTGGTTAGAAGGTGTTGATTCCTTTTATTATTAATATTATTTCCTTACGTCCGACTTTTAGAAGAATAATAAAGTCATCAAAACTCTGGAGTAACACAAACGGAGCTATGGGAATTATGTTGTGATAAAAAAAATATTCTAAATGAATCTAAATAATTTAATATTTTAGCATCTTCAAAGTCGGCTTTCGGAATATATTTCGCTCCGAATCGTCTGGTTTAAAACAATAATTTTTTTTTGTAAATAAAATGTTCGTTTTCTAATGAAAGAAATGAATATGTTGGGACACTTATTTATAATCATTTTTGTCTACAACACTGAATTCAAACATTTAAATCATACACCTTCAGATCAAAAGGTTTTAAAGATCATGAGAAACGTTTCAGTCGAGTGTCCACAAACTTTTGACTGGTAGTGTACGTTTTATTGCTTGCGTACGTACGATGCTATACGATTGCATATGTGAGGATCGAATCACAAACATAAAGAATAATTCAAGATAAAAATAAATTGTCGACTTTAAGATTCAACATGAGTTGTGTGATTTTAAAGACCATTCTAAAACCTCTAGCTGACATTTCAGCTTAATTTAGTGAATAAACATGCAACAAAACAGACAATAAGAGAAGCAGGTGATCACCAAAGTGTTAAACTTGTCTACCATAATACTGTATTTCCCTTAACTAGAAGAGTGTAAATGTGCTAACTATCTCCTCATTCACCACTCGCTCAGGCTGGCCTCCTGGAGGCTGCAGAGGAACGTGGCCTGGAGCTGCTGGAGATCAGAGGTAAAGACCCCAGGCTGGTCAGCATGGACGACCTGTCAGGCCGTGACATCCCTCTGCACCTGTTGTTCCGCTTCAACGGCCGTCTGGTGCATGTGGTCGTGCTGTATGAACGAAGTGGCAACTACCTGTGGCACGGGCCACTCCGGCTCCGAGGCAGCACGGACCGCGCTTTTTCTCCCTTCAAGGATCTGGAGTTCGGACGTTACGCAGGGGCCTACAACAGGTACTCAGTGTTCGACACTGGAATCCTGGATCACGTATGGTTCTATTGTGAACGGGAATCCTTTAACTAATATGTCATCCAAATTCAGATTTTCTCTATGGAGAAGACTTAAAGCGCACATAGAATGGTTTTCGAAACGTGCCTAAGTTTGTTTTAAAGGTCTCATACGATAGATTTGCACACATCCCAGATCAAAAAAACACTTTAACATGCTCATAATTTAAACTGCAGCATTACCTTTTTTCCCACCAGTTAAATGATCCGTTCTGAAGGATTCATTCTAAACTCCTCCTTTCAGAGAGCATACTCTGCTCTGATTGATCAGACATTGCAGTCTGTCATGATTGGTCTTGCGCTGTCAGCGAGCAGCCGATGAAGACCAGAGGTGGGGCTTTTTGTTACAAATCTACGTAGGTTAGTACAGGAATTGAAGTCTGGAATCACTAACGAGTCGATTCAGCTGTTCAGAATCGGTTCCTTCTTTTAGGAGTCGTTAACTCCGTTTGTCGTGCGCTTTGATTTTTTTAAATCATTGCAGAGTTTTTACGTTCACAAACAGCTCTATAACGCGCTACATGAAAGCTAATACAGTCAAATCTCAGTACTATGCCACCTGTCGGGACCGAGCAAGAGTGGCATAGTAGCGAGAGTGGCATAGTAACGAGGGTTTGTAAAAACGGCTTTATTTTCTCAAGTTATCAGTCCAAAATTCTCAAGAATCGTCGGCTGGCGCTTTTGTGTGTCTCTTTTGAGCTAGGGTTGCAGGCTTGTCGCTGTGCGTGTTGTGATTGGCTTGTTGTAGTTGGCGTCGGGGAGAAGCATCACGTGTTTGACTTTGACACAGTCTGACTATGCGCGTACGTATTGAGTTATGTTGTGCGCAGCTGGACTGTAGTTCGTCGCTTCGCCTTTGGGACGCGAGTGTGATCGAGCATTGCGCAGAAATACAGACTTTTCACGACTCGTACCTTTTAACAGTCACACAATAGTGGCATAGTAGCGAGAATTGGGGGTGGCATAGTAAATTTATTTTGTATTGAATTTTGTCGGGACCGAGCAAAAGTGGTATAATAGAGTGGCATAGTAGCGAGGTGGCATAGTAACGAGATTTGACTGTACTTGAAAAACCATAAAAGGTGCACATTAAAGAAGTGGTGGAATAATACGGAGAATTCAAATGAAAATTTAGCAACAATTTCATCAACTTTATCATGTAGCGTAATGTCATTTTCCTGTTCTAGGCCAGATCTTATTCTGACCACTCTTGATGGGCTTGACGTGCGGATCCCCAAAAACGTCTCTCACTTCAAGAACGAACGTTCCAACAGCCGCTTCCTGGAGTGCAGATATCGAGAGGCAGCGGCCTTTTACCAGGTTCGTTTCGCTAATATTTCCAATTTCTGGTTTTATTCGAAAAGCAAGACCACTCTGTACCGATATTAATTTCACTTTCGCAAAAACAAACAACATTGTATGCCATTGTGTTTATAATGGGATAAAACTGATGCACGCTATTAACGTCCTAGTAACATAAGGAGGCATGTCAAATTGCCTGTCAGTCATGTTCCCTGTCGATTCAGAAAGCCCCGCCTCTTACGTAAATGAAGGTAAGGAGGGTTTCTGACATAGTCAACCCACATGCATGCGATTTAGAGATGGCTTTGTAATGAGCATTGAAAACAGCAGCTATTTTGAGGAGATCTCCATACCATCACTACCAGAGTGGGTAATGTCATCTTGTTGAAGAAATATCATTTTAACGTCGTTGTATAGTTTAAATAGTCCCCCCAGGATTTAGTGATTTTGCGTTTGGAGAGATGAACACACAATCAAGCAAACTCTGCCGTATTCGGAGGAGCTTGCAATTTTTAAAATTTATCGTGGATTTTACGTCATGTGACGTCATCGCGACGCGCGTTCAGCTAAAGCTCTCTTCATTTCACGTACATCAAACATGAGTACAGCTTAAAAGGTCTCATTTACCAACAAACATCACAGCAATCCGTGCAAGCGCAATTTTGCCAATTGAAAGTTTTCAGAGGAAAAAAAAGGCGCATTTGAAAATAATCAAACATTTTTGGCCGCAGCAATCACAAAGAAAAAAAGTGAAATCCTGTACGGGTTGATTAAAGAAATAACAATGGTTCTTGGTAACCGACTCGGACTTTTGAACTGTACTATTCGCTTCTGCACTTACTAAGGTATAAATGAGCATGTCTCTTCCCAGCTGTATCCAGACGATACGTCACCAGAGGCTATGGACTTCAGGATGAAGGCCAAGAGTCTGCTCCACCTCGCTGCTCGAGTTCTCAGTGGGATCGAGGTTCCGTTCTGGCTGAGCAGTGGTACATGTCTCGGTGAGTAGTTGTAAGAGACATAATAATTAATAATAATCAACAGTAAAATTCCTGGCACTAGATAATCTTGCCTTGAGAACACAGGTGCATAAGAAATAAAACCTTTTGGGGGGATTATAAGATAATAATCCGCGTCGGGGTGGTGTGTAGTGTGGCCCAGCAAAAAGCAGAGTTACTGTTTTACATGGTTTTTCATCGGGATGTTCGTTGGTAAATGAGACCTGTACGATGATGTACGCACGTGAATCGAAAATGAATCACTACCTTCTGACCAATCAGATTCAACAAATCAACAGGTATAATATGATATGATGCGATCTTCATCCCTTTCATGTCACAGGTTGGTTCCGGCAATGTAACATCATTCCCTACAGTAAAGATGTGGACCTGGGCATCTGGATCAAAGATTACAGGCATGACATCACACAGGCATTTCAGAAGGCTGGACTCTCCCTCAAACATAAGTTTGGAAAGGTACGGCATCTTAAAATTCTGTTTCCTTGCTATTTTGATCAATCTTCTGAAGGGAAACTTATCTGAGCTCTGACTGAATTAAAACGATGAGATCTGAAGAGATCAGGAAGTATCCGAATCAGGCTAAATTGATGGGCTCGATCAGTGTGGAAGTTGCCTAAGCTTATTATTTCGATCCGAACACTCGTGTATCTATCGAGGGGAGCATAACTGCTCCTTATAAATAAACCGTATCCATAAAAAATATAATTTTATGATTTATGATCGTGGAACCTTAACACTGGTATTAGTTTCTCTTTGTGGTAGTTTACTGTCGTACTACCAATACAAGTGCACCACATAGGCAATAATAATGGTTTCTCCACCAATCAGAATCAAGAATTCATCAGCAACGTGATATAAATTTGATTTGCTTCTAAGCTGAACCTCATCTTTGTAGCTCTTATGAACTACCCTTGGTCCAGACTGATACTTCATTGACATGTCTCACATGCAGATAGAGGACAGTCTTGAGCTCTCCTTCCAAGGCCTGGATGTAAAATTGGACATCTTTTTTTTCTATGAGGACGGTGACATCGTTTGGAACGGAGGCACACAGGCGAAGAGCGGCAAGAAATTCAAGTAAAGTGTTATTATTAATATTGATTGACTGATCTAGTAGTGGCATTAATCTACACATTAAAGCAATAGATGAAATGGGCTCAGGTTGTTATGTTATTTCTAATTTGTATATCATGCATATTCATAGATTCTGACTTTTTATGAAGGTTATGGTGCAGAAATGTTTTTATGCCATTTTATTAGTTTCCTGGGTATGAAATACATATTAAACGATGTGTTATAGTTTGCTAGATAGTTTATATTATCTAGCAATGTGCTACCTGGGTGCTAAGAATCATACGATCCTGATAGCCGTGTGTAATCAGATCTATCCTAGATGTTCCTGGCAAATCCACAGTGCAGCACGTAATCCAGTGTGTCTCTGTCTCTGTCTCAGGTACGTCTTCCCTCGGTTCAGCCTGTGCTGGACAGAGCTGCTGGAGTTGAAGGTCCGAGTGCCGTGCGAGACTCTGGACTACGTGACTGCAAACTACGGGCCAGAATGGAACATTCCGGTCAAGGCCTGGGATTGGAAGAGCTCGCCACCAAATGTGCAGGAGAACGGCGTGTGGCCCATCAAGGAGTGGGACGATGTTATCCAGGTCAACTGAGGCGGGTGGGAACTACTGTAAATTCAGGAATAGTGCGTAGTGTAGAAATGCCACACCAGTACAGATACATGGTTTCCAAATGCAGCGCATCCATTTAAAATACACTATAAGTGAGGTACATGCAAGGAGGTAACCAGAGAAGACTGTATTTCCACACTTTTATTTATTTTATTTTTTTTTTAAACACCTGATGACTGAATAATTTAAAGCTCAATGCAGGTACTGTGGTTTTTATGTGAAGTTGTAAGCAGATACCATGATCTACTGAAAACTGTGATGGCTTGTATTACTATTCTGAGTTTTCTGTAATCTTCACCCTTCGGTCTGAAACGATACAATTGTGATTATTTTTTTTTTTCTGCTCTAAATAAAACAGCTGCACCTAAACTGTAGCCCTTGTCCTTTTTAATTCCCCCATGGAAACCGTCGTGTTAGTCAAACATTGAATCAAGAAATAGGATATTCTATAAGGAGTAAAACAAAAGACTCTGCCTCTCTAAGATACACTTTTTATACCCAATCATATTGCTGACCTGTTCCCAATTAACCTTCAGCTGATTCTTTTTAGTAACACTTCATTATCCCACCTTTCGTTGACCCCGTCCCAACTTTTTTACAATTCAAAATGACCTTTTTTCTTTCCTCTTAAAATGGTACATTTACTCAGTTTAAACATGTGATGTTTTCTGTGTTCTATTGTGAATAACGTGGGTTTATGAGATTTGCAGATCACTGCATTCTGTTTGTATTTACATTTTACACAGCGTCCAAACCTTTTTTGGAATTGGGCTGTATTAAACAGTCACTAGTGAGGTTCTACAGTGACTGTTTAACAAGATGGGTCAAAACGCTTCCTCTTAAACTTGTCATGCATCACTCTACTGTCTGGTTTGAAGGAGGTCTGCCAGTTCAGAGTAGAACAGTAAGACTGTCCGATTTCTCAATCATAAATGAAGAGATGAAGAGACTCATATGCTAATACCTGGATTAATCCGATACAAGGTTCATACAGCATACTGAGAGTTTATTAGACCAGTGGTTCCCAAACTTTTCCAGGGCAAGGCCCCCCAAATGGCATTAACATTTCACCGAGGCCTCGTTTTTGCAAGATGTCTTTAAAAGACATTAAAAATGCAGACTTGTGAATATATCCCCCTTTTTATTAATAATTACATCTTACATATTTACATTACATTACATTAGGAATTGTGTGTGTGGTTGTCTGAGAGTGAGAATTTATATAATAATTATCAATTTGTATAGCGCTTTTTTACAATGGTACATTGTCTCAAAGCAACTTTACAGAAATATCATTTTTACATTTTTTACAAGCGACTTACTAATGAGA
>JAFFST010001865.1:1588-12040 GCA_022414735.1 Noturus placidus | reverse complement strand
GGAGGATCTTGTCAGTGATCTCAAGGCAGCTGGGACCATAGTCACCAAGAAAACAATTGGTAACACACTATGCCATGAAGGACTGAAATCTTGCAGCACCCCTGCTCAAGAAAGCACATATGCATGTCCGTCTGAAGTTTACCAATGAACATCTGAATGATTCAGAGGACAACTGGGTGAAAGTGTTGTGGTCAGATGAGACCAAAATGGAGCTCTTTGGCATCAACTCAACTCGCCATGTTTGGAGGAGGAGGAATGCTGCCTATGACCCCAGTAACACCATCCCCACTGTCAAACATGGAGGTGGAAACATTATCCTTTGGGGGCGTTTTTCTGCTTAGGGGATAGGGCAACTTTTCCCCCACTGTACATAAAACTGTCACACATTGGAGCTGGACTTGATACTGCTCCTTATTTGAGCATATATTATACAAGAAAAATGGGATTAAGTCCACAGTTAGAAAAGCACAAATGATTTTCAATCATGAAAATCAAATACTGAATATGAATACTGCTCTGACAGTCATGCACAGACAGAGAAGTAGAGAAGAATTCTGCTGCTACAAAAGGTACAGAACGAGGAACCCTGAAGCGGATCTATACGGTGGTGATGGGGAGAAGGAGGGCGTTTAGGCCGTAGCTGGCAAATTAGTCAGTATACAAATTAGCAAACTAGAGTTACATAGACAGAAAAGTGTGGCATGCGTTGAAGGAGCCAACTGGCACTTCATGACTTCAACAGAATTTCATGCCTGAACTAGACATTCCAGTCATGACAACTCTCGGAATGAGATTATTGGCTTTTACTGATAGAAATGGAGCATATTAATAAGTTTGGTCTTGGCGGACTAGATCTGCTATGCTGCTGCTGTTGTTGAGCGAGTACAAATACTGCTCTAGTAGAAGTAGAGAAACATGCTGCTGCAGCAAACAGTAAGAGGACATTGCCCAAACCAAGCAGGTGGGCTGCACTGAAATACTGAATAAATTTCTTGATTTATTTATCGTTTGCTAAAGGTATTGGAATAGATAAACGACTGGTGAGAGCGGGATTGCTAGACGGCGATAGGGATATGTGCTTGCTAGGTCTACTCACACCACAAACTCAATTTCCCATCCTGTACTGCGGCCTACAAACATGGCCGCCATGGACTGCAATTCCCATATCACACACATCTGCATCCAATTCACAGCACAATCACAGCCACGGTATAAACTGACTTTCATTCCACTCACTCAGGGCAAAGTATATGGTCCATTCTTCATGTTTGTGACTATACCAAGACTGTTTACTTTTCTGCTCATGTTTGTTATTGACCTCCTTTTGCCCAGTGATGCCCAGTCTTTATTGGCCACTATAAGCATTTATCAGCATTATCAGCGTTTACAACTTAGTACATTTACATGGACAACAATAATCCAATATTAACCTGATTAAGACAATACTCTGATTAAGAAAGTAGCATGTAAACAACTATTTTTATTACCTTAATCCGATTAAAGTCATATTCGGAGTAAACATAAATCGAATGAAGACATGTGGAGTATTCCTGTTGTAGTCGCATCATCGACGTCTATTACAGACATGCACACACCATAATCACGCTATTAACGTCGTGTGGGAGTTTTTGACCATTTGACGGCCAACAGGAGAGCACGGCTCCGTCCGAAACCACATATCTATCTGTTATATAGTAGGCAAAATACATGTATGTAGTAGGGGAAATACATGTATTTCGGCTACTATATTGTAGGTAAGTAAGCGGTTTGGGACGCAGCTTCAAGCAGTCGTCTTTTTGCGCATATAGCATTACAAATAATTAACTGCACTTAAATCTTTCATAAAATTAAAAATAAAACACCAAAAATTGTATACGATACCATAACGAACACAAACTGTATGTTAATACATGAAATTCTGGAGGGACATCGGATGGCGTGGCGCGGGGACGTAATGATGTGTGCTGTTAATCGATCTATGTTCTATAACATGTAAAACAGGAACATGACAGGAGTATTCTAAAAGAAAGTAATCACAATATTGTATTACTCAGAATACGATCAATAATTAGATTATCCGTTGTCACTGTTTATCGGAAATGATGAGTGCATATTGATCATTAAAAGCATTTGTAGCCTTTATTGGTGATTATGAGCCATTAGCAGCCATTCTTAGCAATTAACAGGGTTTACCATCAGTTATTGGCCTTTATCAGCCCTAGTCAACGTTTCCCAGCCATTATCTGTGTTTATGAGCCATTATCTGCATTTCACCAGCCAGGACCTGCATTTTATCAGACATTATTGAGTATATCAGTGTTTATCAGTATTTACCAGTGTTTATCTGACATTATCAGCATTTGCCAGCCATGGTCATGGTTTATCAGCATTTATCTGGATTGAGCAGCCATAATTAGCGTTTAAGAGCAATTACAGGCTGATAGGCTGCTGTGATTCCAATGAGGGAGCCAATCGGCGCACAGATAGTTTCATAGCTGAACTAGACATTTGGTCCACTCATGATAAGTAGCGTGTATGTCTGTAGTTTTGTCTGAATTCTCAAAACAGATTTCGGTATTAAATTCTTACTATGGACCCATAACAACTCAATGTGAACAAAAATTGTTTCCCAAACTTCTAAATTTGACCATGTAGGTCCATGAAGATAAGATAAGGTTTAGCATGTAAGACTGTAGCCACAGTAATGACAGAGATAAACATTTGGACACCAGATTGTACACTGTGGTGGATTTGGAGAAGAGCAATTCTGAATACACATTAGGTGCCAGTAACAGATATCAGTACTTTTTTTTCTGACCAAGCACAATATTCACTTTCTCCTGCTAAGTTATGCAAACTGTGTGCAATAGGTAAATATAGGTTTGAACCACCATCACAAATAAACATTACATGGCTATGCACAATACCAGACCCCAACTTTTACTGTGCTGCAGTCTTTGTACTCTAATATAATGCTTTGTTTACAGTTGCTTTCCACTTTGCTTAAACTGTCATCCATCTTGGACATCATATTACAGTTATTTGCAATAAGATAACATTTTCAGGGCAACTTCCCTAGCTATAACTAGGCCTGTTGGGAATATGTTTGTTTTAAACTCCCTGACTGGGAGAGACTGCCATCAGTCCTCCCCTAAATTACGGTCATGGAATCTCTTGGCAATATAATTATGCTATATAAATTATACTGTGCAATATCTCCACTAGTGAATGATCCAGTGACTAAATGGCTTCTGAAGATAACTGAAGTGCATCAAATAAGACTTAGCAGTTTAATTAGCTCAAATTTGAAATTGTTTTCTGTCACTCATTAATTTCAGAGTGCATTACTTTGCTAGGCCATTGACAACAATATGTTAGATGTTAATAAAGGCAGCTGGTCTGCCTGTAGACTGCTGACTACTAAAGTAAAGCATTCTATATAATACCACAATTCCCCCAATGACAGCACTTAGAATTATTATCCAATAACTAGAAAATTGGTACCTACATGATGACTACATAATAAAGTCCTTAGCCTTCAATATCCAGTAACTGGGGTTTAAAATCCATTTTGTCATTATTGCAATACAGTACATACACATGAAAATCGAATACTGAATACGAATACTACTCTGCACAGACATAGAGAGGTAGAGAAGAATGCTGCTGCTGCAAAGGGTACAGAACAAGGAACCCCCAAAGTTGATCTATTTGGTGGTGCTGGGGAGAAGAGGGTGTATAGGCCATAACTGGCGAGTTAATCAGCATAATAAAGGTTTACGTACACAGAGACGCGTGGCATGCATTGAGGGAGCCATTTGGCACACGGATAGAGTTTCATGGCTGAACTAGACATTCCAGTCATGACAATTCTCGGAATGAGATTATTGGCTTTTATCGGTAGAAATCGAGTGTGTAAGTAAGTTTGGTCTTGGTGGACTAGATCTGCAAGGCTGCTGCTGTTTCTGAGTGAGTACAAATACTGCTTTAATAAAAGTAATGAAGCATGCTGCTGTTGCAAAGGGTTACTGGTGGGCACTGGTGGGCAGTGGTGGCCTGGCGGTTAAGGCTCTGTGTTACTAATCAGAAGGTCAGGGGTTCGGGCCCCAGCACTGCAAAGCTGCCACTGTTGGGCCCTTGAGCAAGGCTCTTAACTCTCTCTGCTGTATCATGGCTGACCCTTTGCTCTCACTTCAACCTCCTAACATGCTGGGGTATGTGATTAAAATAATTTCACTGTGCATATGTATGTGATCAATAAAGACTCAATTAATGAGCTTCAGTCTTATTTATTTTTTTCCTTTTTTTAATAAACATTTTAGTATTCAATAACAATAATGTTCCATTACTTTTGTATAACACTTTACTTCAGTGGCAGTGCAGTGGTTGTCCCTGCAACATAGATAACTACAATTATTAGATTATTGCTAAAGTGACCTTTGTTTGTGTAGACAACTTTCCCTGAGGCATTATTATTTTATTTATTTATTAAGCGTCCTGTCCACCGTAGCCGGGTATGGACGACATCCCCTGTGAGGCATTTCCTAGTTGTGCATCTCAGAGGATTAATTGGCTAGATACCGCGAGGGGGCGCCAACCCCAGGGGAAACACACATTCATACACTACAGACACTTTAGACACGTGAGGCATTATTGCCACCTATGATGTGCGGCTAACATGCTTTACTTTTCTAAACTCTTTTTTAAATACAAATTAGTGTCATGTGCCTAACCATAGATTAGTTCCCCGCTAATTTTTTCCCCAATTTGGTGACCTGTCAGGTCCCACCCACCTGAAAAATCTCCCCTAGCAACCAAGGACAGTGAAGGTTAACAATGCTTCTTTAGAAATGTTAAGCCAGCCATCTGTGTCACATCACACTGCTGCTCATTCTGCATTACAGGGCAGATAAAGCACTACCTTTTCTGCATACATGAGCTCTCAGAAGGCCATGAATAGTTAGTGACACTGTGATTGACAGGGGAGAGAGTGTGCCATCCCTTCTACCCAGAGACCATGGCCTATTACAGTTTTGTTAATGACTCACAGCACCATGGTCCCTGGTTCAATCCTGAGTTAAAATCTGTATGGAGTGTCTATGCATGATCTCCATGTGTCCAAGTGGGTTTCCACTATGCTAAATTGCACCTAGATGTGAGTCTGTGAATGTGTGTATGCATGGTGTATATAGGGTGTATTCCAGCCTTACACCCGGTATTCCTGGAATAGGTTCCAGATTCACCACCACCCTGACTAGGATGGGACGGTTATTGATGAATGAATGAACAAATGTTAATGATTAAATCAGCTAATGTTTCAACAGGGAACATTATGTGATATGTGTCTCATGAACATATTTTTATTATCAGGCATCATATCCATGATCACACCATATTTATGTGCATATAGTGCCCTTAAACAGTGTAAGCATTGCACATAACAAAAGATCCCAGTAGTTTAAAACAAAGGCCTTGACTGACTGTTCCTCTTCTTGCATCTACCAGCACATAAGGAATATCTGTTGCCTCTTTAACCATTAATTTTTCATGAAAATATCAATTATGTCTTGTAATAGAAAGCCTGCATGCACCACCCAGAGGGGACCGGACAACCTCTATGCAATCATCCAAAATCTGGCCCTCTGCTACATCATTCCTCCCTCCCCTGAGATACATACTCACATAATTAGTCACTATAAAGAGTGGGTCTTTATTAAGGCCAGTAATGAATCATTATCTGCTGTAATTTCCCCTTCAGTCCCCCAGGAGGTGCCCTGCTGCAGCCTGCCCAGCTGGAATGGCCTCCCACATCACAGCACAGAGGCACAGCTAGATACAGAGCCAAGGTTTTGCCAGCATTAAGTCCATTAATAATGCTTTATGTCAGCTTGCTTTAATAGGTTCACATTCATCAATGTTTAGATGATGTACTCCTGTAATCCAGAAACACCTTTAGAAGATTAATATTGCATTGTGACATTGATTAATTGAGGCACTTCCTTTCTATTGAGCTTATAATCAAGTCATAATATTTCAGCAAATGTTGAAAAATATGTGTTATTATTTCCTTCATGTTATACATTATTTAGATAATGGGAAATACTGGCTACATCTGTTTTTGATGTTTTGTGTGTGTATACAGTGGCACTTGAAAGTTTGTGAACCACTTATTTTTTTATATTTCAGCATAATTATGACCTAAAACATCATCAGAGATTCACACAAGTCCTAAAAGTAGAAAACAATTAAACCCAATTAAACAAAAGACACAAAAATATTATAATTGGTGATTTATTAATTGTGGGAAAAGATTCAAAATTACATATTCGTGAGTGGCAAAAATATTTGAACCTCCAAGATTAGCAGTTAATTTGTAGTTGAAATTAGTGTCAGGTGTTTTCAATCAAAGGGATGGCAATCACTTGTGAGTGCCCCTTTTTATTTAAAGAACAGGGATCTATCAAAGTCTGATCTTCACGACACCTTTTTGGAAGTGTACCGTATCATGGCATGAACATCCCTGCATTGAAGCATGGTGGTGGAAGCATCATGCTGTGGGGATGTTTTTCAGCGGCAGGAACTGAGAGACTAGTCAGGATCGAGGGAAAGATGAATGCAGCAATGTACAGAGATATCCTTGATGAAAATCTGCTCCAGAGTGCTCTGGAACTCAGACTGGGGTGAAGGTTCATCTTCCAACAGGACAATGACCCTAAGCACACAGACAAGATAAAGATCTGAAAATGGCTGTGCACCAACACTCCCCATCCAAACTTGAGAGCTTGAGAGGACCTGCAAAGAAGACTGGGAGAAACTGCCAGTCAAATCAAAAGATTTGAGGCTGTAATTGGTGCCAAAGATGCTTCAACAAATTATTTAGCAAAGGCCGTCAATACTCATGCAAATGTACTTTTGTTTTTTTTTTTTTTTTTAATAAATTGGCATTGTTTGTAGAATTTTGAGGAAGATAATGAATTTAATCCATTTTGGAATAAGGTTGAAACATAAAAAAAGTGGAAAAAAGTGAAGTGCTGTGAATACTTTCTGGATGCACTGTATATCCAGGCTGTAATATCGAATAAATGCACACACATCCTGTAAGGATACCCCTTTGGACAAAGCCTTTGAGGAAGCGACACCCTTAGTGAAATGAGCCCTTATGCCCAGAGGCTTTGCGAGACCGTGAGCCTCATAAGCGATAGAGATTACTAATAGCTGTTGACTTTTGCCTACTGTCATGAGACTGGTTGTGATAGATTCTGTGGTTCATGCTGAGAACAATGATACCAATTACATTCTGGTTGAGCAAACTTCCTATTGACTAATTTTAAGTGTTTAAAAAACATACTTTTTCGAGCTCCTCTTAAGGCCCTTTGTCGGATTTGCATAAAAATTGGCTTGCATCATCTAGATGCATGCATGACAAAAATATGTTCACAGAATTTTGATAAACCATACAGTTTTCGAATGATGCTTCAACACATTTGAAGAATGCACAAAATTGAACTTGAGGCAATATCTCCGCAATGCTTTGAGGGATTGTGATGAAATTTGGTACAGTTAGGCTCTGAGGTTACCTGCAGAGATTTGGCACACTGTCCCCTACTGGTCAGGAGATAGCTAAAATGGCTTTTTTGGCTAATAACTCTTGAACACTTCCCCACATAACCATCATGTCCAGATCCTACCTGTTCAGTTTCAGAACAGCACCACATAGTGGACAAAATACCTAAGAAGTGCCAATTTTTTGTTTTTTTTTCTTTATATTGAAAGGACTCTAACCAAAAACATATCAGAAAGCTTCTTTTGCTGCTCATGGTGGCGGTATTGCTGCTTGCAGCTATATTTCTTAGGTGTGTAGGCACCTCTTGTAATCATTAGTGTTCTTATTATTAGGGGCCAAGCACCAAAGGTGCGTAGGAACCTCTTGTAAACATTATTGGTGTTCTAATTATTATTATTATTATTATTATTAGGAGCCGAATACCTATTTTAATCATTAGTTTTCTTCTTTTGAGTTTTTATTACTTCTCTGGAAGTCTACAGCAGCCCATAGAACCATTTGGTACAAAGTTGTAAAAATGTGCAACCTGATAGAGGTCTCAATTCCTCTAGTGCTACCAACTGTCCAAATTTGCACTTATGTTTATGTTAATAATTTTTGAACCATGAGTCCAAGAAACAAAATTCTTCTTTCCTCGATTCCTTGATTGACCCTATGATGTTTTCCATCCATCCATCCATCTTCAACCGCTTACTCTTGTTTTCCATTATGGAAATGTTTCAATCATTTAGAATATTTTTTAACCTACTTTTTAAAACTAATCCTAGATGGTTCTTTCAATTTTCACCAAAATTGTTTCAGATCATCTTCAGGCCATGTCGGCAAGAAGTTATTAAACATTTTAAGATTTACCAGATTCTGCAAGGTTTTTGCAAATCTTTGGGCACAACTATAGCCAGTACAATTTGGAATGTCTTGAGAAAGAATGAAACATCGTGTGTACTGAGCTACAGACACAGAATGTCAAGGAAAATGTCTGGGTTATGCATTTAACCCTGTTCTCTGAGAAGGGAACGAGACATTGCGTTTAGCATAACACTATGGGAGCATCTCTTGGACGTGAGCCGCATCTGAAGCTTGTGTAAAATCATGCTATTTATAGGCATGTCATGATCAGGTGATGTGGCAATTAAGCGCGTCATGTGATATAAATATGGTATCTGTGAACTGCGCCATCAGAGGTTCCTCACACCACAAGACAAAAAGCAGTCACTTGAGTGCATACAATTTCTATGTGGATGGTAGTCTAGTGTTTAACATGGTCTCTCGGTGGCCACGTAAACCCTGATTGTAGAAAGAGCCCACCCCACTGAGAAACATTCTCATAAAAACTCCAGGACTGTAGCTATTGCACAGTTCACTGGGTCTACAGTGGATCCTTGCAGATGGGAATCTCCCAAGAAGTGCCATCTAACAGGGATATTATCTCTGGGAACCATATTCGAGCTAGCCAATAAGGTGCTACTAGCAGCAGACATAGACTGTCTTTGAAAACTCTCACCAGAACTTGTGGGAGCAGAGCAATCGAGGGAAAAGCATGCAGACGTGACCTCGA
The DNA here is from genome assembly GCA_022414735.1 of Noturus placidus. Taxonomy (NCBI): domain Eukaryota; kingdom Metazoa; phylum Chordata; class Actinopteri; order Siluriformes; family Ictaluridae; genus Noturus; species Noturus placidus. Next base: position 2,921 of record JAFFST010001865.1, on the reverse strand, counting down.
CCACATGTGCATCATGGTGTCCAGCCCTAATTGTGCGGGAGGAGTGAGGGTGAACCACAGTGGGCCATGTGTTGTCTCCTTTGAGGCAAACACATGCAGTCCCACTCTGCCATAAGGACTCCACCACTTGTGGATGGAGCCACCAGCCCCTGCCTCAGCAGGATGTCTGCCCCATATTCTCAAAATGTACATTGCACTCACTAACAAACTTTCCTTCTGACCAGAGAAGCATTGGTTGCACCTGCCTGAACAAGGGGCGTGGACATAATACTCACTGGTGGTCAATATATGAGACCACCGGTGTGTTGTTTGTAAACACATGGTAACCTCCCAATTGATGAAAAAGGAATTTCAGTGCTAGAAATATTGTCCACATTTCTAGGCAATTTATTTGCCGCTCCAGTTGAGGGCCACTCCAGAGACCATGAGCTGGACAACTGTCTTAGACCACGATCCAGTCCATGAGGGAGGTGTCTGTCATTACCGTCTTGCACTAAGGAGACACCCCTACAGTGTGTCCCATTGCTAGAAACTGGGGACACTCAAATTCTAAGAGCACATAGGCATCGTCACGTGATACTGATTACTCTCAGAGGTTTCATCCTTGGACAGAAGCCCAAACTTCTCAGCCACCACTGAATGGTCTCCTGTGCAATAGGCCCATAAGCGCCAATAGTCTCCCAAGATCCAGCTTTATTTTGTTCAGTGTTGATAGGATTGACCCTACGCATGCTGGGGATAGAAATGCCCTCATCATAGTAGAATACTTATAACACCTAGAAAAGTTGTCCACTGCACTGGGGAAAGCATACTTTTCTGAGGTTCAACCTGAGACTCAAGCACTTCATGTGGATGAGAACAACATCTCGATGTTGAGTCGCCAGTTCCCTGGATCATGCTACAATTAACCAGTTGTCCAGGTAGTTTAGTACACAGATGCCTTCGAGTCACAATGGCACCAGAGTGACATCCATGTACTTTGTGAAGGTGCAAGGGGATAAAGCTAGTGATATGTGGAAATATGCACCTTTTAGATCCATCATCACAAACCAGTCCTCAAACTGAATCTCTGGAATGATAAGTTTGGGTGTCAGTATCTTGAACCTGTATGTCTGAAGAGTATAGTTCAGATGATGCAGATCTAAAATTGGCTGCATACACATATTTTTTTGCAAACCAGGAAAAAACGGCTGTAAAAACCTCCCTCCTTCACTGAATGTGGTACATGTTCTATGGCCCCTTTGTCCAAAAGAAATCTTACTTCCTGTGCTAAAGTCAGGCTTTGGTCTGTGCTGACTACTGTGGTGAGCAGACTTCTGAACTGGGGGGGGGG
>JAFFST010001861.1:3048-15548 GCA_022414735.1 Noturus placidus | reverse complement strand
ATAGCGCGTGTCCGTGATCAGGCACGGTTTCTTTCTGTCTCTTACAGTCAGCAGCCGATCCCAGAAAGGTTACGGATCCGAGTGAACCGTATCAGCATGCATGACTATGAAGATCTTCATTACCACAAAGAGAAACTTAAAGAAGCTTGTAAGTGCCAACACAAACACACACACACACACACACACACACACACACACACACACTTGTTCCAGTGCACCACATATGCTACAATTGTTTGTTGGTTTTTCAGTTGTTTGTTTATTGTCCACAGATCATTTTATAAGGTCATATAATGCTGATGTGCTTTGTAGGTGCATTTCCTGCCTACAACCCACCCATCTGCACATGTCCCCTACCAACCTTGTCCATTAGTGGAACTATACACATGATAGGTGTGGTCCCACATTGGACCCCCACTTACCGGATATTATTTGGGTAGAGGACCATTTTTCTTACATCACTGACACTGACATGGTGACGACGCGGTAGTGTGAAGCAGTGGTTCATAACTGTAGACTTTGGTGGGGCAGGACATTTATAATGACGAAAATTAATTTGTGTGGCTTGACATATGCTTCAATCTAATGATTATTGTTGCTTAACTCCATAATAGACATTTGAGCATCGACAACATACAGGTATCCAGTGTACAGTCTAGCAGGTCAATTTGAGAGGTTTTATACATTTGTACAAATTTGTTTGATACAGCAGATGTGTCGCCAGTGTGCAAGACAGCTGAGCTAACGTCACTAACCAGAGTTGTGAGGTTTCAACAAAGTTTTCATCTCAAAACCCACATAAAAGTTGTGAAACTAGCCAAAACAAATGCAGGCATTTTTTGCAGGAAAAGGGAGTCCCATTTTCTTCTTTTGAAGAAGAAGCTTAGTCTTTGTGTGGGAAACAAGTTCACTGTTGAGCACTCAGATTTCTGATGTACAGACACTATCCACTCCACAATCCCCCTTTCCAACTCCACGTCTTTGTGATATATCTTACAATAGAAATGGCTCTGTACATCATAGACACGCTGTCTGCTGTTTGCAGAAATTAATTCGATTTCATTCTGGACGATGCCAATTTGGCAACCCTGCCATCAACTATCCTATCTGCGTGTGCACGTGCGATTCCAGGCCCCCGAGAACGGCTCTATTAGGGCTTTTTGCAGTTCAATTTTGACCGCTAGGTGCAGTAATAACTCTGTGGGGGAGTGAGGGGCAGTGGGGAGCTGTTGGGCGGCTGTGGCTCAGTCGGTAGAGCGGGTTGTCCAACAATCCACTAACCGTGGGGTTGGCGGTTCGAATCCCGGCCCGGGTGATCCCATGCCGAAGTGTCCTTGGGCAAGACACTGAACCCTAAGTTGCCCCCAATGGCAAGCTAGCACCTTGCATGCAGCTCTGCTACCATTGGTGTGTGAATGTGGTCTCATTAGTAAGTCGCTTGTAACTGTAAAATGATATCTCTGTAAAGCTGCTTTGAGACAATGTACCATTGTAAAAAAGCGCTATACAAATTGATAAATTAAATTAAATTATTATTGATGAGCCACCACTGATAGTGGGTATTGCAGATCCAGCAGCTACACTGGGATTTTAAGCACTGTGTACACTTCAGAATATTATACACAAGCTGTGTAATTGATGAGCGTAAAATCGATACTAAAATGGATTCTAAACAATTTTGTCTGCTTGAAAACTGAATTGCATTGCATATTAATGCTTCCAGCAGAGAGTCTGGACACTGTCTGCCAACAGCAAAAAGCCCTTGAGCGAGTGGAAATCCTGTGACTTTATAACATTTAAAACCGATACGAACTGTCTTTGAAACCATTACTCTCCATCTCCACAATTTGTTATTCTTTTATTGTGAAAAGCGTGCATTTTTTTCAGATGATGGACATCCTCGGAAAACCAGATCTGTTAAATGAATAAAATGCATTCATTTCATGCAAAGTCCGTTTACCGTCCACTTTGTTGCACATCTATTCAGTTTTTAACGTGTTTACAGGCCAGTTGTTGTGGAGGGGGATATCCCCTCCATTATTTCTCGTTTGGAGAGGTTTTTTCTCCTGATCTAATACTGAATCATATTCAGAATGAAAGCATGAACCAGCATTAACATGTGTGTTAATGTTGTGGTGAGAATAGTCCACCACCCAAATAATATCTGAACAGCGACAGCTCTGTGATGCACCTTTTACTCTGATGAGTAGGGTAGCGGAGAGGGTAGGATCGAGGAGGTACATGAAATGTGGTTAGGACCATGGGGGAACGCATAATAATGCAGTAGCACTGTACACGGGATTACATAAAGACAAATGCAGGAAGGTGTTGGACGAGTGCAAAAATCTCCAAAAAGACAGATGACAATAAGTACTCAGGACAGCAGAGAGTATTGGATGAAAGAAACCAGTGTCTCTAAACTGTATTCGTACAGTTGCGTAGAAAGAAAAGATGGAGAAAAGTATGAACTACAGTCAGTAACTGCAGAGCCAGATAGTACACCAATGTATTATTTGTGGCCAATGAGTGTAGTTATTAGACATGTACACTATATATAATAAACTGGCAGCCCACAGTACACTGTACACCTCATTACACCGTACATGATACAATCCGTAAATCTGAAATTATACCAGTTTGATGAAACCTTCTTCACTTTTCTCTTTTCTGACACTAGATGTCAGGACATGACTGCATCAACCCTTTTCATGTGTACACCCACACACTCACTCACTCTCTCACACGCGCACACACACACACGAGAGCTGCTTTTGAGACATCAGTCTAACATTGACTTACAAAAGGCTTCACAACTACATTAAATCCAGCACAGCACAGTGTTGTCACGGTTCGTAAAGATAATATCCATGTCACAGCCACATCTCTGAGCTGTTCTCTGTTCTGGCTTCCATTGGTAATGAACATAAAACACATCTGGCTCTTGTCTGTGGTGCATGGAAAGTGGGGAAGAGAGTCAGAGAGGCAGAGAAAGAGGGATGGGATTGAAAAAAAGAGATGAAAAGTGGAGAAGGGAAAGAAAGAGGGATCGAAAGAGAGGAAAAAAGAACAAGCCTGAATTAAATTAGAGCATGCCTGTTCTGATGTTGCTAAGCAACCAATCATTCCTCAGTAAAGAGCTCTCAGTCTCTCTGTTCTCTCTCTCTGATTGGGAGACTTGCAGTTCTCTAAAAGCAATCTTGTCATTGCACATATTAATATAATAGCTCACAAATCTCTAAAGATGTGGCTAAATTAGGGAACCTCTTACAGGCACATCATGAACAACCTTTTCCACCATGACATCAGAATAAACCCAGTTAAACTCTGCTGTTCCACTTACATTTTCCTAGTTGACGGGAGCTTTAATTCAGAGTGACTTCACCTGTGAGACAGATATAATCCAATCCAAGAAAAGGGCTTACAGAGTCTTACAGCCTAGTACAGAATCATTGTACTGCTCAAACTATACCGCTTGTGATATAGTGGTGTACAACACAGCTGAGCAAGAAGGAGGTTCACACATTACAAGGTTTTTCAGATGGAGGAACCAAGGTCTAACAATACATCTGGTACCAAAAATCCAATTGTCACCCAGAAATAAGTGAGAACGTTTTATCATATCACATCCCAGTTTCCCAAAATGGAGCCTTAACAGCTTGCTGTATTTGGTGCAAAAACAAGATAGTAAAATTTTAGAAACTGTAAAGGACAGATTATGGATTTTTGGGTTTAACACTAAATCAGATTTCATGCTCTGGCCAGAACTGTGCACTGTGAACTTGTCCTGCCAATACATGTGTTAGTGCTTCAGAGTGGGACAACCGTCAAACTAGTCAGAAGCAGTCAGTGAAATGGGAAATACTACCACAAAGCAGCTTTACAGAAATAAAGTTCAAATCTAAATTTTAAATTAATAAATTTATCCCTAATGAAAGGAAGCCAGATGGCAAGGAAAAACTCCCTGAGATGATATGAGGAAGAAACCTCAAGAGGAACAAGACTCAAAAGGGAACCCGTCCTCATCTGGGTAACACCGGATAGTGCGATTATAAATAATTCCCTCTATAACTGTGCGCTACATGATAAAACAAAAAGCACAACCATGCATTCAGGTAACCCACTGCAGTCCCAACATGAAGTCCATCCCATTGGACTTATAAACTCACCGATGGTGACTCGAGTGCAATGTCTGTTGGTGCAGTTATTTGCAGTCCCAAAGCCGCCACCGCAATCGCAGTCCCAAAACATCACACCCAAACCATTCATATAAACCGCAGTCCAATGCCATCTCCAAGGTTTCCAAGTGTGTCGTTAGGCTGTCCATATGGGGCCATACTCAGCAACATTTAAGGAGGACTGCTGATCTTTACTTTATTTATAAATATGGAACAATGCTGTTCATTTTATTCAGACCTGTAAAAGCAAAGTTTCTGGTTCTGATGTATTCAAGTGGGTTTTTTTTTTTTTTTCATTTCTTAAAATACAATGTGGCATCTGACTTCTGTTTCATCTGCCCTGAATGTCTAAAAGGCCAGAGCTGGTTTGAGTTGTGGCTGGTGTCAGGTGTTTTCCATTAGGAATCTCCTTTTAGAAATGTCTCTCAGATGAAGTCCAAATCGAGCAGTGCATTAGTTTCGAGCGAGCAGGATATAATAATGGGCTCTGTGAAAAGAAAAATTGCTTCCATTAATCAAAAATGCAATATCTATTGATTTGTATGCTGTTTCCTGGTTGCGATGAGAAAACGAACCTTTTATAAACTGCTTGGTAACGTTATAAGTGCTTTCTCCCGGCTTATCTTGCTTTCTCTGAATTGGCCTCCTCAAAATGATCTAACAACAATACACTGATAAATGTCATGAGCTCACAAAACTTTGCACAGAGGAATTGCTTTGAAATTATCAACAGCACTAATGGGCTCTGGATGAGGGGACCGTGTTAGTTCTTCAATCCAACATGTAGCCCCTTTCATTTTCTCAGCAGATTTGTGATTAGCTTTTAATAGAATTTAAACCCTTTAAGTAAATAGGGTGTGTTTTCACATATATATATATATATATATATATATATATATATATATATATATATTTATATTTATTTATTTATTGTGTGTGTGTGTGTCTCTGGGCAAGCAGCTTCAACAACAAGAAAAATAAAATGAAAACTACTGTTTATTTATTTATTTCCACCAAAGGTTTTCATTTGGTGTGCATGTTTAAATGTAATGCGCTTCAAGCACCTTGATGCTGTAACAATAGCGGGTGCTACCTATTATGAATCCTGCCACCTGCTTCACTGTACACATTGTCCGAGGTGTGATCCGCCTGACATTAGAAAGGGTTTTACTAGGTGAGTTAATTTGCATGCGCGGAGCTTCTCTGAATCAGGAACACGCAGGTATTGGGAAGCAAAATAATGAGCAGAGTAAAACTGTCATTTACATTAACTCTTCTACTAGCACAGTCATCTGTGTAATTAAACATATCGAGAGAGAATAAAGTCTCTAGACAGCTGCATATCTTTTACAGGCAGTACGAAGATATGACACTACTCTACACTGATTCTTTTTGTGCTACATTAGACACTTTAGCTAAATGTTAGATTAATACACATATCCTCAATCATTTTCCTTAATCCGTATTAATGGACTTAACTAGCTAAGTAATGCACCCATCAATTATCACATTGTGTTAAAAAACCACTGTTTATTCTAGTCAGTTTCCAGGCAACCAAAACATGAGTGGACAGCACACTGGTTTACTTGGGACATGTGTTGGAAAAACAGCACAGCACACAGACCATTTATCAAGTGAATGATGGAATTATTCTTTGTTGTTTTTGTTTTATCCTTCCTTTTTCCCTCTCTTGTTCTGTCGCTCTCTTTCTCTCTCCATCTCTCAGCAATCCCATTGGGGCTCATCGTCATCCCTGGAGACAGTGACCTGGAAACTTGTCGTGTACAGATTGAGAAACTACAAGAGGTAAAGCGACAGAGCGAGAAGGAGGTAGGGGTGGGGGTACAGGGAAGGAGAGAGGACGAGCAGAACAGAAGGAGTTCTAGGGAATGTTGTGAATGGGGAAAGAAGCGCAAACTATAGTGGTGAAGGAATTAAAGGGAGGACGAAGATGGAGAAAGAGAAAGACTGATGTAGAGACAATGCCAAAACACAGTAAGATGAGGGAGATGTACCTGGAGATTGAAGAAGACTATAAGAGAGTTGTTGTGTATGATGGAAAAAAACCTATATGTTCAGTTCACAAGTGTGAATCACATGTCTATCAAGATGCCATTTTAAGGGAATAATGACTGGCAGGTCATTAGTTAGTCTGTGCTCTATAGCTCTTTGTGAGAGACTCTATAGTAAATCTGTATATGTAGAAATATTTAATTTCATGCCTGCCTTCCTCCTGCACTCTTGTATTACATGATAGACAACTGATTAAAACGACGGAATCTAACAAAGAAATTCATTTAAAATAGTATTTCATTCAAAACAGTGAAACTTTTCTGAAGTGCAGCTTTGTTTGCTTCAACAAACACTGCTGGCTGTGTTACTCGCTTGTTTTATTTATTTGTTTATTTTTACTGGACTGGAATAGGTATTTTTGCTTAATAAATTATTAAATAATAGACACCTCAACGCTGAAACCCACACACTTGGAAGTCTCCCAAGACGCCTACAGCAAGTGGCAGTATACACCTAAAAGTTAGAGCAGCAATTCATCAGTAGAGGAGAGAGTTCAAAATACATTTACAACCTTCACCCTTTTTTCCCTAGTAGTACGCTGACTCGCTTCCCGCGATTCCATGGTTACTGCATCCTTCACTAAGACCAGCTGTTAATTTCTACCTGTAAGCAGTCTCCTCATTGAAAAAAGAGATACAATGCCAGATTTGGTCAAATAGACCGCACTATTCAGCAGTGTAGAACTGCAATCAGTGAATCACAGGCCAGTAACACTAGGCAGATGTCTTGTTTCTTCAGATAGTGAAAACAAAGTCTGGAAAGAAATGTGCGGTTTCCAAAATCCAAAAGTGGTAGTTATTGTGTTACCTCTATATACATGTTTATAGAGATGTGTATATTGTAAAGTCACAGGGCGTTTTGCATCGTCTTGTTTTGGACACAGGCTTGTACACAAATTGAATACAATGATATGCATATTTAAATGAATGATTAGAATGACGGTGTTCATATAAACCTGTTTTCAGAGCCACCATTATAGAAAATGAATCAACAGCTTTCGAGCAAATTGAGAATTCAATAGTGCTTCTGTATATTAGATAATAATTCGTAATGATGACTATATTAACTGAATCACCATAGATGAAGATAGTAAATACCATACCTATTCGTACTAATCAGAGTCATGTGATTGGCAGATTGGTATTGGTAATATATTCATATCAATTAAAATCAAGTCATTATACGTTTCAAACTCAATATTAGTGGCCATTTTTTATTGCCAGCATGTGTATACATTTTTCACAGAGAAGACGAGCGTGTTAATTTCTCCAGCTTAAACTGAGAGCATGACAGCACGACAACGTTGCCAGCTGTTCTAAAAACATGCTCAGATGGTGTGCTTGTATTGCATGCAAACAAACACACACACACTAATTCTTGCTAAGGCAGGCGTTTTCATTACTTTAATGTATCTTCTCTGTCAATAGTTGGCTCCTGTTCATGCGCAGTTATAGCAAGAGCTCGCTCTTTTCACAAGAAAAGCTTTTGAGAGAAAGCAGCCAAATGTTTCCTGCTCCCTTCCACTTGCCTCGTTGACGCACACTTTCACAATCCTCTTAATTGGTTATTCAGCTCTCTATGGATGTAGCAGAGCTTCTTGGTTGTGTTCACGTATACCCCAGTGTTCTCTGCCAAACTGAAAAAAGTGTTGCTTAAAGTTACATGTGCGCACCTAATTAGCCTGACATGCTGATGGTGTTATAGCAGTATTCTGTTTATATCATTAAATTCAGTGTGTCTTATTGCATGTAACAAAACATGGATGAGACTGATCAAAACGACAGACTAGTTAAATAAAGCAGAAGCAGCACTTCTGTGAAAGCGTTGCTTTAAGAAGAGGTCCGGCACCTTTATGCATGCACCTTTATGTAATATTGATTACAACAAGAACAGCTAATGTAATTTAACTCATTTATAGACTTGGGGGTTTTTTGGCCTTTGAAAGCTAATGATTTCATATTCTGCTTCGGTTTTTCTTTTCTTTTTAAAGTTTAAATATAGGTGCGCGCGCGCACACACACACACACCTTTCCCTGCTGATGTTAATCAAGGACCACAGGCAGTAAATAGTGTGTGAAATGTGTTGCTATTAGAAGTTTCTGAAGTGCAGCTGGGTATTTATTTGAAAAATCATTTTGCATACTTTCTCATTCTCTCTCTCTTGCACACGCACACACACACACACACACACACACACACGCACATTTTCATGTGAAAGACTCTTCTAACCTGTTTTGAGTCTAGCAGTGCATCCATGTCTCCTGTATGTGTGTGTGTTTTTCTGTGTGAGTTGAGTGTATATATGTAGCTGTGAGACTAGTATGGTTTTAGTTATAATATGATGTATAGAATGGATCCTATAGGCAAGAGTTTGTGACCTGCATGTATTTAATCAGGGTTTGTGGGAATATGTGTGTGTGTGTGTGTGTGTATTTTGGGATCTCTTATATCCTGCAGGACTTTGTGGCATGTCACCCATCTCTCCAGCGACTGATGCTGCAGGTGGGTGAAATAGCTAGAATGTGAGACAGACCTGGAGCAATCTCAGGAACAAGCCTGGAAAACAAAAAGCCCATTATTTGTCATACCGGGACGCAGTCACACTCATGCCACCGTTTGATTGAACACAAAGGAGCTTGTTGAAGCAGAAGATCTGCGCTCCTGACTGTGATTCTCAGGATATTTGGTGGATGTTTTCTATTCCTCTGAGTAAGAGTCGGACTTGGAAAACAGATGTTTGTCTTTCAGGAGGGGGAAAAAAGTGTCTCCGTTTGGTCTCAAGCAGAGCGTAATCTCTTCCCTCATTTTTATCCCCTCCCCACCTCCCCTCAGTACTGCCTCAGAAGCCATGCTCTGCTACTTCTCTTATACCCACACATGAATCTTTCCTGTGCCGGCTGAACGTCCTGCATTTTAAAATGCTTTAATTCATCTTAAAACACTTTTTTATTCTTTTTTTGTGCATTTGAAGTAGTATTATCTAGGTCTATTTAATAATACAACACTCAGTCCTTCCTCCTTGTTCCTAAGGGCTCCTCAGATTTGATTAATGTTGTTTGTGGGATCAGGACTTTGCCTGTGCTGTTTTATTGTGTTGTGTATTTGTTGTATCAAGGCTGGTGCATGTATGTGTGTGATGCCTTTCGGCAGTGTTGGATAGCATTGGTTCAACAATGTGGCTTGTCTGTCTTCTGTTTATTCATTTTTTGAACCCTTAGCTGCCATTAGTCATTAGTCAGATGTGTGTAAAAGGCAGTTAAGACTGACCAGGGGTTGGAGCACTCTATTTAAACAAAACGATATTCAGATTTCTATATTTCAGATCAGATATTCAGATAAAGATTAGGTCATTGTGTAGATGGTAGGACATGATATACCACAAAATCTTTGCTTTAATCTTCAAATTATTTGCTGTACTAACTTACAGATCAACAGAAATATTTTTTTTCTTTTTCCTCTCGTGTCTTCTGTTGTCTTGCAGGCAGGTGATGATACTAAGGCCAAAACGCTGTCATGTCAGAGATTGTCACCGAAGTGGTGCTTTCTGGACTGTAAGTAATTCTTGCCTTTCATGCTTTAGGGGTATTGTTCTGAAGGCCAAGTTTGCTTTGGAAAGTAGACTAAATTCTTTGTTCTTTCATTCTTCTCTTTTCTTTCTTTTCCCCCCTCAGTTGTTTTTGTGTCTGGGTAGCGCTGCAGTGCTATTCTAGGATGCAATATAGATTTGTGTTTTTTTCCTTTATTATGATGTTTACTCCCCACCTAGAAACGTAGGTAAAAGTGGTCAGTTCTGAAAGGCTAGGAGTTACATGGTGTTCGCTCTCAGATCAGTGCTACAACGTAAGAATAATGAAAGAGAGAATTATGTTATGTGAATATCACAACACCTAAGCTTCTCTAGAGATGGTATAACAAGATGGTCCTGTCTCACCGTCTCAGTCTTGAGAAAACAGCCAGCTTGCTCACTGGCCCAATCGTAATTAAATAAAGGTTACGAAAGGTTCGTTTGAGGAGAGAATATTCACTGACATTTCTGTCCTAATGAGCAGGCCATTACCCAGCCTGCATTACTGCCAGAGAAGGGGAAGTTAGAGGAGGAGACAGAAGCAGAGAGGGAGACATTCTGTTTTTGTAGACTAATTAGATGTCTGACATGATGGACTCGATAGGGTGTTCTCCCCTGCCATCTTCCAGACTGGCTCTAATTCTACTCATTTCTCATGGTGCAAAAGCCATGGAAACACACACACACACACACACACAGAGCATTAACTACTGAGTCTACAGCATGATATAGAATTTTTCTAATTCCAGGGAAACAGACCTCAGATGAACCTGACAATGTACACTGACCAGAACCCTTTAAGACCCAGAAGCCCACCCCTCTCTTGAGCACTATCTCCCTGGGCAGAAATCTTTTAGCAAACACAGCCCTATTTTACAGTTCCCTTAAAGCCATCACTAAATGTCCAAAATCATTCTAGGCAAATCAACTATGCTGTCTCCAGAATCTAACAGAATCTCTACCCAGAACCATATTAACCAGCCTAATTTTTGAGTGATTTAATTATGTCCAAAGCTGTTATAGCAAACACCAGCCTGTTTTCCTGAACTTTTACAACACTCACTCTCACAGCCCACATTACAATCAACAATCAACAGAACAGAGGCTTCAGAGTCCACATTCATACTAGGCAACACAGCTCTGCGGTGCATAACCTTTTCAGCCAACACTATCTACATTTGATAGAAATGAGACCAGGTATATTTGCGCATTTGAGTGTTAACGGTCTTGCTCGAGGAGCACATTAGTGGTGGATTAGCAATGCTAAGATTTGAACTCATAAGCTTCTGATCAGTAGCCCAAAGCTTTAATCAGTGAACCACCAGGTCTCCCTCTACCTGGGTGGGTGTCTTTTAACCAAAATCATACTTGCTAATCTGACCCAAATCCTCGGCCAATTTTGAGTGAGAATGAACTATTTCTGTTATACCCAACACCAGCCTGTTTTGCTGACGTTTTAGAACCAACGCTATGACCATTGCAGCCAACATCACAATCAATACTTCACTGCCTCAACAAAGTCAAAGACTGTTACAGAGCCCGGTCATCTCTCCAGCCAAAACAAAGGCAAGTCCTCTTGCCAAAAACATTAATCCACCCTCCTCTGCTGAATCATCTTAAACACACACCAGGAGGTTGCTACATCCCCCCAAGCTTGGCGACTTCTACACACCTCTCTCCAGCCAGAGCTATTAAACCCATCTCCAGTCTGCTTTCCAGAACCATTTCGCAAAACACTATTTTGCTCCTCAAGAAAATGTAATCATCGCTGTGTTGTTGCATTACTGTCAACCACATGTAGAATCTTCCATATACAACCATGCTTGTAAATCACCTCTTAATGCTCCACATAATCAGGTACACATGGAGCAATAAAAAGATTTCATTTGGATCACAGATAAATAGTAAGGTTATTAGAATAAAAGCTTTCACGTGTGTGTGTGTGTGTGTTCATGTGTCTGTACAGATGGTAGTTTTTTTCTCATCCTGATCAAAGTGAAGAGATGGGCTACTCTGCTTTCTCTCACTCACACACACACTCGGTTTTTATGTTACTAGAGTTTTAAAGGTAAATTCTAATTAGGACTATATATAGACATGGATTTATATACAATATTCTAGTAAATTGCAAAACATATACACATCACACACATACACATGCTCCTGTGAATTTAAATGCAGATACAGGTACAAAAAAAAATAAATAAAAAGTCTCAGTTCAGTTTTATCATCATTTATCTCTTTTTACAAAGCAAGGAATAAAAAGGTGCTCTGAGGTGCAGGGTGTTCGAGTAAACAGTAGTGTGGACTCAACAAACAGCATTCTGCCTGAAATCCTTCTCAGGTTTATTTACTCTTTTGGTGAGGAATCGAATTGGAGCTGTGCTTTCTATCAGCAGTTAGACTGAAAACAAATACAATTATTCTGATGAAAAGCCTATTTACGTAAATGAAAAGGGGTGCAGGTAAAAAACAGTTAATTTGGCAATGTTGCAAGTTAATCAAAGTAAACTTGAACTAAATGACAGAACGGCGCAAACTGTCTATTTGTTCCTCAGGTTAATCTCCAGTGTGCTGCTCTACTCTGTTGGAGAGGTCGATGTCTTGCAGAGGGAGAGATACAGTGCCTTGCGAAAGTATTCGGCCCCCTTGAACTGTTCGACCTTTTGCCACATTTCAGGCCTCAA
>JAFFST010001858.1:2967-15263 GCA_022414735.1 Noturus placidus | reverse complement strand
GAAAAAGTTTGAAATATCCAATAAATTCCGTTCCACTTCATGATTGTGTCCCACCTGTTGTTGATTCTTCACAAAAAATTACAGCTTTATATCTTTATGTTTCAGGCCTGAAACGTGGCAAAAGGTAGAACAGTTCAAGGGGGCCGAATACTTTCGCAAGGCACTGTATATAGATATATATAGAGATATATATATATAGTTGATTCCTTTTCGGGGGCGCACGGTGGCTTAGTGGTTAGCACGTTCGCCTCACACCTCCAGGGTCCAGGGTTCGAGTCCTGTCGGGGCCGTGTGTGTGGAGTTTGCATGTTCTCCCCTTGTGTCGGGGGTTTCCTCCCCCAGTCCAAAGACATGCATGGTAGGTTGATTGGCATGGCTAAAGTGTCTGTAGTGAATGAATGTGAGTGTGTATGTGATTGTGCCCTGCGATGGACTGGCACCCTGTCCAGGGTGTACCTTGCCTTGTGCCCGATGCTTCCTGGGATAGGCTCCAGGTTCCCCGTGACCCTGAAAAAGGAGTAAGCGGTTGAAGATGGATGGATGGATGATTCCTTTTCTTTCACAGCAGCTCTGATGGTAGTGGCTGGCTGTGATATAAATCACATGTGTTAATATATCAATGCACTCTTTCTAATACGTTAATTTCTATAGTAACAGGAACGCGTATTAACGGACATCGCATGCAATTTTAGCTTCATAATAAACAAGATTGAAAATGTTGTTATTTAGCAAAGTAAAACGTAGAGGAGATGTTTAGTTAGCGTTTATGGAAGGAGTCTCCAGTGTTGGCTCTTTGTAACAGTAAAGCTGGTGCATTTGTTCAGGCACATGAAAGTCTAAGGATAGGAAGACAAACGGTTTTTCAGCCGCAAGCTACATGTGGAGTCTCATCAAACTTAAGAAGAAGTGATGGTATGGCCGTTTACAGCTATCGTAACACACAGTCCCCTCCGAAATGATTAGAACGTCACGTCAAGGTCAATTCATTTGTTTGTGCTATATAAGAAATTTGGTTTTCAGATCAAATGATAGTCCAGTGTTTCACCTTTTATTTCCTGTTATTTACATCTAGAGGTGTTAAACAACGTTTTGTATCAAACCAGCCATTTTTTAAGTGAGTAAAAGTATTGGAACAGACGAAGTCTTGACATAAATAACACTTAATATTTGTTTGCAATTTGTTTATTAATATTACAATAAGTAATATTAATAAAATACCCAACACATGAGTTTAATTATTGGTTTATACCATTGAAGTGTACAACTTAAAACGCCACTTAGTTCAAATAACGTTAATTTACATTATTAACATTTATGCTAAAAATTAGCAGTTATGCTACCAATGCTCAAATTCAGTAATGCAGTAAATAATGTTATTGAATGTTCACAGTTAATGCCGTCGCTCTGCGTATCGACGCACCCACATGTGAACCCACTAGGACAGGTTACAGAACATAAATATGCAGTAATACTGTGTTTTGTTAGACGGATGTGATATCCGCATTGGAAAGGCCAATGTTGAGATAGGGATTAACGATCGTAGTGTTGTGCAGACCTACACACACACACACACACACACACACACACACACACACACATACTACAGTGTCTCTTGAAATATCTTGCATCCGTCTGAAAGAGAGAGAGAGAGAGTTGAGAAAAGAGAAGGAAGCTATCAGTTGTCCTAACACAACCTGGAGTTTAGTTTGACTGCACGGTACATCTGTAGTAGGACCACTGGAAATGACGTTTATCGTCAGGTGTGTTGCAGAAAATGTGAAGTGCATGGGAACTGCAGACTTGGGAAACACCAACGGATTTGCACTACTTCTTGGCAATATTCATATAACGCTCCTTCTTTTATTTATTTTTTTTTTTAGCGATGAGAAGGAGCACAGATGTTGAAATGTAGTGGAGGAGGAGGAGGTTCACAGTAACGACTAAAGCCCAAAAACATTCCAACTCGCTATGCAGGGACCAAAAACAACGCCCTAGAAGTGCCAAGATACACACCAGGGTTATCACAGATACTGTCACTTTGACAACACACACACACACACACACACACACACACACACACACACACACACAAGTTCAGTTCTCACAAAAGATATACCAAATAAGGAGAGAAAGAGTGACATTTATAATGTTTATAATGCATGGTGTTTCATGCTTTTTTAGGACTGAATGGAGGTCAAGCAAGGTTAATTTGTGAAAAATAAACACCACACACACACCAAACAGGACACACTGATGTGCTGAGGACAGAAATTTCACCACTGCCTTTCACAACTATGATAACTCAATTTTAATGAGAACGATGATTTATGCACCAAAAAAGGTGTATTTTAACAACTTTATTTTTTATACACTTGGAATGTAGAAAATGAAGAAGTTGAGTAAAAAAAAATCCAAAAAACAAATATTTGATTTAAAAAAAACTGACGAGAGCTGACAAAGAATACGTTTGTTGATTTTGACGTCAAAGTGTGCAATCGTAGCCATGGAGACGTTTTCTTTGAGAAGACGTTTATTTAAACATTTTTTTTTAGGAAGGAAGGTCCAGTATCATTGCTCCGTAACGGTCATAGGTATGCTGAAAGTTTTTCCACACTGAGACGTCTTCGGGACGGAGGGCTTTGTGGATTCTCGGATGCTTATTCTGTGTTATTAGCTTTAAGGGCGAGGGGAGAAAAACAGGTCGGTGCAGGAACTGCTGGTAATACATACGTACATATTGTCTGGAGGTTTTATTTTTTTTTTTTTTTTTGAGATTGTTGTGGAAAGAATGCGTGATTTTGCCGTGCAAATTTAATTTAAAATTGACTAAGTAAAATGGCGAAATCCTGTAGGGACTACCTTGTTTCCATAACATTAAACCTAGTTATAAAGTCCTAACATGTATGATGCATCATTCACAAATAAATAATAAAGAAAATTGTTCGTGTTGGTGAATTAGTGTATTGATCGTTGATTATTTTCCTATAAGAGCATGCCCTTGCATAATATTTTACAAGTTGTGTACGTTCTATGATGGAGGCTTGCTTAGCTCCTGCTCTGACACATACCAAGAATGAGCTGCACCGTCTAAGCCTTATCAGCAGCTCTCTAAATTCCCTCTTGATGCTCAGGTACACACACACACACACACACACATACACACACACACACACACACATTATTGCTAGGGTCTGTCAGATGGTCTTACCTTTATTAGTTTTCACTGGCAGGCTACGCAGTCACCAGGAGGCTCCGGGATTTTATCCTTTCTTTAATCCTTCCGTCACATTTTTTATTATCTCTGCTGCGTCTCGTTTATCTTGCTCCTTCCTGCTTTGAACCATCTTCCCTCCTGTTTTAATTCCCTACTTTCGTTCCCCTATGAGGTGATTTAATTTTCTCATTTGTGTGTGTGTGTGTGTGTGTGTGTGTGTGTGTGTGTGTGTGTGTGCGTGTGTACGTTTGCGTCTTCCTGTCCTGTTTGGTTATGATTAGTGCCTAGCTGTGTGATCGAGCTGTGTGAACATGCTCGCATATCTGAGTGTTTGAATAACTAGTAGCTGATTACTGAGCTAAAAAGACAAACTAATCATTTATTTGTTTTACTGCACATTTACCAATGGCATGCTGTGATATGTGATAGTGATCATTGATTACGAATGACAATACTGCAAAAAATATCAAGTTGCCAGTAGAGCTGCAACAACTAAAATCGATAATAATCGATTATGAAAATCGTTGTCAACGAATCTCACTATCGATTAGTCGGTCTACGTGAAGCACGGGTGCGTTTACTCATTACGTTACTTCTGTTCCGAAAATACGTTTCGGAGCGTAAATACTAAAGTTGTGTTCCAAATGACACACGATACAATTACACTATGCACTGTGTACTCTACCGTCTAGTGAGTGGATTATTATAAAGCTAATATCGTCTCAAATGTTACACTAGCGGGTTTTTTTACTAACCAGAAGTATAAGCCGCCTCCTAGTGCATGATGATAGCTTTAGCAGATACCCAGAGTCACCGACAATTACGTTCTTCACTTTACTGTGTATGTCAAGGTTACCTTTTATAAAAAAAAAAAAAAAAGTATTGCATACATACTATTATATAATATAAACTTAGCTTACATTATATTTAAGTATTTATGCATTATTTTTGATGGATGCACAAAAAGCAGTGAATTAAACTACAGTCCTAAATTAATAATATATAACAGGGTGGTTGTGGCGCAGGTGGTAGAGTGGGTTGTCCACTAATCGTAGGGCTGGCGGTTCGAATCCCGGCCCGTGTGACTCCACATGCCAAAGTGTCCTTGTGCAAGACACTGAACTCCAAGTTGCTCCCGATGGCAAGTTAGTGCCTTGCATGGCAGCTCTGCTACAATTGGTGTGTGTGTGTGTGTGTGTGTGAATGGGTGAATGAGACACAGTGTAAAGTGCTTTGGATAAAAGCGCTATATAAGTGCGCCATTTACCATTTATATTCTGGTGTGTGTGTGTGTGTATCTTCTCAGTTCTTCTCAGTCTGATATAATTGTACAAACAGGTGTGTAAAGTTTTCGTCTGAAGTTTATATTTGTAACACTCAGGTTGTGGATTTTATTTTAAATAAACTAAAAAATGGTACTGAAAACTTGCCCCGCCCTCATCCGATTAATCGGAAAAAATAATCGGCCAACTAATCGATTAGACACAAAGGTAAAATCCGAGTGCTGTCAGGTCCAGATAGAAAAGAAAGCATCCCACAGTTCTTATTGAAATGCTTTTCTGTAACTTTTTTTTATGTTAGAAAGATTAATAGCATTAAAATTATGATCTGAATAAGGTTTTCATTTCAATTTGATACATGAACTGCGTGGATTCTGCACCGTTGCATAACACCGAACACACAGTGTTCCCTCTTATTTGTTTTCTGAAGTCTTAACTCTGAATGAAATTGAAACCTGAGACGGAACACGTTTGTCCTAGACGAACTTTAAACGGTATTACTGAAATATTATTCATTGACTTGGTTCGTATTCAGTGATCGTTTAATCCTGTCCGAGGGGGGAGGGGTCACAGTGGATTCGGAGCCTATTCCAGGAACGCTAGGCGCATGATGGGAATACGTACTGAATATTAAATTCCCAATCACTAAGCAAACACGGAATGAATGACGTGAGTGAGTCATGGTTCAAAACTAACCCGTGACTCATTACACACGTTTATGATTGCTCACCCGCAGGTAGCTTACGTCTTGCTGAAAAACAGAAACATTGCCACGAGTACTCATTTAACCAGCTGTTAATATTCCTGCTTTCCTTTGAACTTTTGGAAGGACACACTGCGCTCTTAGCACCCTAATGTGATAAAAAAAAATACATTATTTATAGCAAATAGAACTTTATTTTCATTTTCACTGCAGAAGATTCAGGCTGTTGCAGTAAAAATGTCCAGTCATTCAATATGCAGCTCCAAGCATCCACTGTGCATTGAATAAATAAAAATATAAGTAATTCATTTAGCAAAATTCCTATTTCATTAAGAACCAAGCAGCTGTAGTAGAAGCTCTTCCTCTGTTGTACGCTCACAGTGTGATGTGTTGGAGATGCTTTTCCGCTCGTCACGGTTGTAACGAGTGGTTATTTAGGTCTGTTTGCTAGAACCGGTCTGGCCTTCCATCTTTTCCTCGGATTTTTGCTCAGTGGATGGTTTATTGTAAACGCTATTCTGTCTGGGAGATCAGCACTTTCTGAAATACTCAAACTAACTAACCCAAGTCTCTGAGGTCACATCTTTGTTTTTATTTGACGAACTGGAGCTGTCGAATTGTATCTGCATGATATCGCGCATCGCTCTCCTGCCACATGATTGGCTGAACGGATAACTACTGCGCGAAGGAGCAAGGGGGCTCCTATTAAAGTGCCCACAGTGTATACGCTTTACTCCAGTTTAATCTTTGCTTCTATTCTTATACCCCAGTTAGTCATAGCTACAAATAAAACCTGCTGGATCGAATACTAGCCCACACGCGTCCCCAAATACTTCCTGTTATTCTGTCCGTCTCCAAATCCCTGTTCTTTCCTGATCTCAGTCCTTGCTTCAGCTTGGGCCTGGGGGCTGCATTTTTAATAAAAAAGAGAAGAAAATAAGAAGCGGCGTTTGCTGCATAACTTTCGGGACGGTTTGTGAGATCCGCGTGACCACGGATCCTAGAAACGGACTTCAGAGACGTTTTTATTAGCCTGGCGTATTTCGTTCTCACCGAGACCGAGCAAGCCATTACATAACGTGTCGATTTTAGACGGCGTTCAGGAATAAAGCACGGAGTCCTGGACGGGATATTCAGCTCTGTGCTATTTACAGTACGTTTGTGCTGCGTCATGAAGGAGGGAGAGCGAGAAACAGGACTGAGAGAACCGGACAAATCAAAAGGGGCTGAATAAAGAGAACGAGAGAGGAACAATGCAGTGCACAGCGTAATAAGAGAAATCGAAGAGAAATGTCACCCATTATGCTAAGTAAATGACCTGTAGGGACAGTATATGAAGAAAATCCAGGGTGTAATTGCAGTGTGTTGTGGGAAAATATACCAAGATCTGTTATTTTTCACTTAAAAAACAAAAATCGTTTGAATACGTTGCAATTTCAACATGGATATTTGCTTTATTTATTTTCTATTACTGTACCACAGGGCTGTTGAATGCTCGCTTCTGATTGGCTAGAATTCTATCTTCTGTTCTGTAATTGTTGATAGAGTAGTATCGTGAGTTATGGGTGAGGATATGTTTATTTAGTACTTTTGAAGGAGTCTCCAGTGTCAGTGGTATACTTCTGAACGGAATGATCGGTTTTCTCGTTTAGCACCGCCCTTCACAAGCTACATACGATACGTATGTGTTTCCCATAAGACAAAATCATAACAATATACACTGATCATCCTGTTTAAAAGTTTACATCTCCCTGGCCCTTAATGTAGCAATTCAAATATTGTTTCATTCAAATTAGGCAAATGTGTACTATCATATTTATTGTTTTTTATTAGTTATTATTATTTTTTAAATTTCCAATCAACAGAACCCAAAATGTTATAAATATTGATTGTTTTGGTAGCAAAAGCAAATTATTTTTTTTTTATTACATTTCCCGTTCTACTCCAATTCCCATTATTTATACTTTTTTTTTAATTAGGCATTAAATTAAACACATTCCGTTGAAAGGGTGAGTCAATTTAATTTGTAGCCATAAAATCTAAATGAATAAGAACGACCTGGAGAATATTAGAAGACTAATAGGACAGAGTTTATCTGGAAAGCTGAAATGCTGCTCACATCGACGTCCTCCTGTGAATGCTGTCAGAAACATCGATGTTATGCTTGCAGAATATTACAGCAAAAACCTGACTCAAGGCCTTTTATATAATATATTAGTCATATGTGTACATAATAAGCACATATGCAGAGCGTGTGTGTGTGTGTGTGTGTGTGTGTGTGAATGCATATAGCTAAGTTAAGATAAAATATTTTCACATGTAATAAATGAGTTCAAACCCACAGGGTCGTATTTGCTTGATTATTTGTGTGTGTGTGTGTGTGTGTGTGTGTGTGTGTGTGTGTGTGTGTGTGTGTGTGTGTGTGAATGTTGATGCTTGGCGGTTTGGATCAGTGTGCGCATCCTATTTAAAAAAAAATAAATAGAAGTTACTCTAAATCAGCTCCTGATTGGTTCCCTGCTGGTTCGATTTGATTAGGGTCGGATCTGTACATCAGCGCTGAAGCTCTTCCATTCCTTCTGTTGTTTGAAAGATAACCTTTATTTACATAATGTCAATGCCAACACGTCTTGTTTCAGCAAAACAGGTTTTCTGGTTGCTTTAGATTTGCGGAGGAACAGTACGATAAATTCGTTGTGATAATCGCACGACCTCGTTTCATATGGTATCAAGAGGATTTCATGACATTATGTGACATGACATTAACGCGTTAGGACCCAAAGAATCAAGATTAACCTTCTAGTTGTTTTACACAGTCCTGTCTTTATATATTTTTTAACCTAATTTGCTTTTTGATCTCCCAACAATAGTTTCGCCTCTCAACACAAATTGGACTACAACCATGGTTCATTTTGTTACACTCATCAAAGCTCTATGTATTACTGAGGTCTCATGATAAGCTGCCGTGCTGAACCAATGACTGTTATAACCTAACCAAAAAAGAGGAACTGACTATTACTTCTAGTAGTACACTGCTGTTCCACTCCACCAGCGGAACACATTTTCAATCAGGAAAAAACAAATGAATTATTTTATAATAATTATAATAATAATAATTTATCAATTTGTATAGCGCTTTTTACAATGGTACATTGTCTCAAAGCAGCTTTACAGAAATATCATTTTTTACATTTACAAGCGACTTACTAATGAGAGCACATTCACACACCAATGGTAGCAGAGCTGCATGCAAGGTGCTAGCTTGCCATTGGGGGCAACTTAGGGTTCAGTGTCTTGCCCAAGGACACTTCGGCATGGGATCACCCGAGCCGGGATTCGAACCGCCAACCCCACGGTTAGTGGATTAGGGGACAACCCGCTCTACCGACTGAGCCACAGCCGCCGCTTATCTCTGCAAGTCTGTTATAAGATTAGTGAGGTTGGGTTTAGTCACTGTTGGGTTTCTGTGTGTAGAGTATCATGACTCTGTGCTTAGCTGCTGGTTTACAGGGAGATGAGCCAACACAGTATACAGCTGGCAAAATAAAATTATAACATTTAAACAAAGTAGGCTTGGTAAAATAAAAAAATAAAATAAATAAAAAAAGAAACACTTTTGAAAAAAATGCAAAGCTCTGAGTGTCTACTTTCATATGAGTTGGAGTTAAACATAACTGAATAGAAACAGTATAAACGGATAAAACACTGACATGTTTCTAACCTAATTAGTCCAGCTGTTTT
Source organism: Noturus placidus (assembly GCA_022414735.1). NCBI lineage: Eukaryota > Metazoa > Chordata > Actinopteri > Siluriformes > Ictaluridae > Noturus > Noturus placidus. The sequence goes on along the minus strand of JAFFST010001858.1, from coordinate 6,325 downwards.
TTTTTAGTAACACTTACTTTTCCAGCCTTTTTGTTGCCCCCGTCCCAACTCTTCTGAGATGTGTTGTGGCCATCGAATTCAAAATGACCGTATTTTTACCCCCTTAAAATGGTACATTTCCTCAGTTTAAACAGTTGATATGTTTTCTATGTTCTTTTGTGAATAACATACGGGTTCATGAGATCTGCAAGTCATCGCATTCTGTTTTTATTTACATCTGTTTACATTTTACCCGTCCCATCTGTTTTGGAATTGGGGTTGCAAATTGGAATGTGAATGGACTTTATTTACTTGTTTGTTTGTCTTTTCATCCAGGACTTCCTGACGGATCTGATGATGTCCGAGGTTGACAGATGTGGCGAGAACGAGCACTTGATCTTTCGCGAGAACACGTTGGGCACTAAAGCCATCGAGGAGTACCTCAAACTCGTGGGCCAGAAATATCTTCAGGATGCACTGGGTAAGATCTGCAAATCATGTGATGAAATCAGGAACTTGCAAGTCGTGTCGCTCGTTGTCCGTTTATAAGGCTTATTAAATAATTAAAGTAACAGCGTGTTGGTGTGTTCGATTTAATTGCTTGATTAGTTCTAATGTGTCCAGCACCAGTGTGTTGTAACAGTCAGGGGTGACGCTGTTCTTTTAACCCTTTACTGCATGGTGTTGCCATATGCCAACAACTCCTTTATCTCCAATTTTTTGTTGGGAAATAATACAAACCAATTCTTTCCTGTATCTGAGGGAAATTTAACTGAGGGAATATATTTAACTTTGATATAAAAAAAAAATTCCATGTCAGATGACCAGGATGTGCTGTTCACTTCCTTTTCTGCAATCACATGGCATGGTGAAGGTCATCATCAATTTTCAGGGCTCTCAAATTGTAATTATTTTTCAATATTTAAGCGAAATAACTTAAAAGACACCATTTAAACACCATCTGAGAGAAGTTAACATTTATTTATTTTTTCATTTGAACAAGTTTATATATTTTGAATATTCTGTTATATTCAAAATATATATGTGTATTGAATATTCTAAAATGTAATTGTAAACAGGCCTACAGAGTAAAAAAGGCTTCTCTAATATTATATTTAAAATTTTTTCCACATTGAAAGTAAGAAAAAAATTTGATTTTGCAACTGCACCTTATTTTATACATTTTTAATTTAAAGAGAAAGAATTATACAGATTCTTCACCCAAACCATATTTGGATCGAATTTTGTGAGTATTTTGAGTGAGTGCAAACTGCAATCCCTTACTAGAAGATATAGTATCTCACAAAAGTGAGTGCACCCCTCACATGTTTGTAAATATTTGATATCTTTTCATGTGACAACACTGAAGAAATGACACTTTGCTACAATGTAAAGTAGTGAGTGTACAGCTTGTGTAACAGTGTAAATTTACTGTCCCCTCAAAATAACTCCACACACAGCCATTAATGTCTAAACCGCTGGCAACAAATGTGAGTACACCCCTAAGTGAAAATGTCCAAATTTGGCCCAATTAGCCATTTTCCCTCCCCGGTGTCATGTGACCTGTTAGTGTTGCAATGTCTCAGGTGTGAATGGTGAGCAGGTGTGTTAAATTCAGTGTCCTCGCTTTCATAAAGATGGCCTAGGCTATAAGATGATTGCCAAGACCCTGACACTGAGCTGCAGCATGGTGGCCAAGACCATACAGCGGTTTAACAGGACAGGTTCCACTCAGAACAGGCCTCGCCATAGTCGATCAAAGAAGTTGAGTGCACCTGCTCAGCGTCATATCCAGAGGTTGTCTTTGGGAAATAGACATATGAGTGTCAGCATTGTTACAATGCCAGCATTGTTACAGAGGTTGAAAAGGTGGGGGGTCAGACTGTCAGTGCTCAGACCATACGCCACACACTGCATCAAATTGGTCTGCATGGCTGTCATCCCAGAAGGGACCCTTTTCTAAAGATGATGCACAAGAAAGGAAAATAATGGTGTCCACACAAAATATTGACACTGTGGGCCCAATTTGGACATTTTCACTTAGGGGTGTACTCACTTTTGTGAGATACTGTATAACTTTTACATGCTTGCTAGGTGGCAAAAAAGACTCTAAAATTTATTGTCTGTTAAATTCTGTAATTGGAATTGTGTTGTTTTTAACTATATGACAATTTCCAGAAATTGCATCCAGAAATTTAAAACAAATATACAAACAAAACCCTTATTGGCTGTTTATCTGAAAAATAAAATAAAATGCAGCTGTATGTTTCATACTATTTATACCTGCACCAGGGGAGCTAATAACCGTGTGTGTGTGTGTGTGTGTGTGTGTGTGTTTGTGTGTGTGTGTGTGTGTGTGTGAGAGAGAGAGAGAGAGAGAGAGAGAGAAAGAGAGAGAGAGAGAGAGATTGAAATCCAGAGCCAGTCTCTGTATCTCCCTTTAGGTTTCCATTAGGACCACATTTGGCACTGTTGAATAATGTAGAGCTGTTTTTCTCAGATTAACTCGACTTGTGAAGCTCAGCTGAATTATTGAACAGCTTGTTCCTCAAGATTGACTGAGAGCCACAGAAAGGACGATGCAAGGACAGGACCTAAATATCTCTTCTTCTTGTGTGTGTGTGTGTGTGAAGTTTTTAAACATGCGCATGATTTGAAACAGTGACCGTGGCAGATGAAATCATTAGAATGATCAGCACCAGATGAGTCACTGTGGCTGCGCATGAGCTATGTGACACTCATCAATCCTACTACACACACTGTGTCATCCTGTGCCTGGGGTTATATGAGGTGAAACAGTGTCCCTATAGAGTGTAGTGGTGCCATGTCTTCATAGATTAATCTGCTTTGTAGAGCGCATCCTAAAATGCGTAGCCAGGAATTAATTAACATCTACCGTCACGTGATCTTGACATCTCTGCTGAAAAAACCCATAGAAACATCACCAAAATTGGAATGGTTTCCACTACAAATACCATTACAAACCATCAGCTATCTATTAAAACTACAGTCGTTAATGGTATCCACTAGACATAACATGCTACCAATTGAAGGCTAAAGATTAACAGTAGAGACCCACAGGGACTCTTTAATACCATTAATACCAATACAATTCCCATTAGATCCATTAAAACCATTACAAATACTATAAAATTGGGTTTTGTTTTTTTTTTCTTTTCTTTTTTTAGCAGTCCAGCATCCACACTGTTCGACAATCAATTTAACGCAGTTTTGAGGAAAATATAAACTGTAAATCCTCTCCAAATCACTTAAGAACATCCTGCTCCTGATTTCTGTTGAAATTCTTTGAATGTTTCTGGTCTATTTCTACAACCTTTGTGCACAAAATCCCAAATTCACCCATATGTATGTATATATA
>JAFFST010001856.1:24423-34792 GCA_022414735.1 Noturus placidus | reverse complement strand
ACGGTACCCCCCCCCCCCCCCAGTTCTAAAGAGGAAATACACATCCTATCAACAGTCCAAACTACTCACTGTGAGTGTGTATGATTATGAGAAACACTTGAAACATGATTCTGCACCTTAGAATAACGTGGCTGCTTGTCCACACCCTCAAATTTTGCCATACCACCTTGTTGGTTTACAGCAGTCCAGCGTAGTTTTTGGTGTACTCCTGAGCTCATTTGATGCGACAACTCAGCTGGTTGCAGGACTGTGCCTGGAGCTGGAGTTCATGTCAGATGTGCTCATATTTACTGCTTGTAATGCTAAAAACAATAGTGATACCGGGCTTTATTTAGAATTAATAAAAAAAAGAAGTAGACTGAATATTATAACAAATCACTTTAAATATCACATTCTATTGTAAACCCTTTTTTTTTTTTTTTTTTTTTTTTTAACCAGAAAAAAACTGCATACAAGGAATAACCAAGCTTACATTCGTCAGATTATGAACATAGACTATGAACTCAATAATCTCCCTAACATTGAATATTAAAATTGCTTAAGAAGATACACTCCCAAACAGATTTTTCAGGTGCACTTTCATGCTGCGTATCTCCCCCGTTCTACCTCTTCCCAATGGTGCTCTGTTTGATTCAGATCCGGTGACTATAAGGCATCTGAAGAAAACTGAACTCATTGTCATGTTCATGAAATCAGCATGAGATGACATTTGCTTTGTGACATGCTGAATTATCATGCTGGAAGTAGCCATTAGAAGATGGGTGAATGAAGGGATGCACATGACCAGCAACAATACTCAAATAGGCTGTGGCATTCAGGGGATAACTGACTGGTATTAATGGGCCCAAAGTGTGCCAAGAAATCTTCCCCGACACCATTACACCACCTCCATTAGCCTGGACTGTTGACACAAGGCAGGTTGGGTCCATGCATTCCTGCTGTTGGTGCCAAATTCTGACCCTACCATCTGTGTGCCTCAGCAGAAATCAAGATTCATCAGACCATGATACATTTTTCCAGTCTTCAGCACTTTTGGTGAGACTGTGTCCACTGCAACCTCAGTTTTCTGTTCTTGGCTGATAGAAGTGGAACTCAACATAGTCTTCTACTGTTGTAGCCCATCTGCCTGCATTCTGAGATGCTTTTCTGCTCAAAATTGTACATAGTGGTTATGAGTTTGTCAGTTTGAACCAGTATGGCCTTTCCCTGTTGACCTCTCTTTTCAACAAGGCATTTACATCTGCAGAACTGCTGCTCACTGGATGTTTTTTTCTTCATTGTAGCATTCTGAGTAACCTCTACAGAACTATTATGAAAATCCCAGTAGATCAGCAGTTATAGAAATAGTCAAACCAGCCCCCTGGCACCAACAATCATGCCACAGTCAAAATTACTGAGATCACGTTTTTCCCCATTCTGATGGTTTATGTGAACATTGCCCAAAGCTGCTGATCCACATCTGCCTGATGTTTCTTTTGCATGGCACTTCTGCCACATGATTGGCTGATTAGATAATTGCATGAATGAGTAGGTGTACAGGTGTTCCTAATAAAGTAATCAGTGAGTTGTTTTTTTTCTTCTTTTATGAACATTCATGTATTTTGTTGAGTAATCAACTACATTACTGACAGAATAACTACAGAAAGAAGCCTGGAACAACCAACCAGCCAAGTTCCTTAGAAAACGGTATGACCATGAACTTAAGAGAATAATTTAACTGGAGAAATCATTATAAGTTGCATTTTCAGTTGAATTTGGGGAAACCACTTGAAGCATTTGTGTTGAACTATTTCACTTGCTTTGATTTGTTCATTACAAACAGCTGAAAGTCTGTAAATTTGACAATTAACCTGGGGGTTGAATAATTTTGATTGCAACTGTATATATAGAATATTAAAGTATGCACAAACAAGCATACATATCTCAAGAGATTCAATGCTGCCATCCCATATTTCCACTAGCACTCAACTTCAATAAGGACATCTGCAATGGAGTACTGGACCTGGCAGATAAACTGTTCTCTCTGACCATTCAAAAGTGCAAACACTAACTTTCATAGTACAGACCAAGGATCTTTTTTTTGTAAAAGGGGAAATGATGGTTCAGTGCCTGAGTATCATTTATGGGGAAACTCAAAACAATCGCTACACAATTTCTTGATTAGACCGGAGTATGCACTCAGTATGCACTCATGCTGAAAGTTCTAAATAAAAAACAGAAATAATTTCAGACAACTGCTGATAGAAGCAAATTATTCACACCAAAGCAGGCCAATGTCTTATGATTGCTGAATCAAAATAGCAACAAGTAATGCCCAAGAGAATTTTTTTAAGGCTATTCCTGGGCAACACATTACTCCTTACATCACTTACCCATCATGGTGCTATGATGACTGAGATAATTGAGATACTCATTTGCATAGAGGTTTGTGCTAGGAGACAGAAACAAAAACACCAAGTCAGACATATTCACTGACTTATAATCAATGAGGATATTATTTACTGCATTTGTGTGTGGACTGGAAAAACTGTTCACACAAACACTGACAATTTGATATATACAGTGGCAAGAAAAATTAAGTGAACCTTTTGGAATTTCATGGTTTTCTGCATAAATTTTTCATAGAATGTGATCTGATCTTCACCCAAGTCAAGGGTATTGACCAATATAATGGGTCTAAAATAATAACACCAAAAAATCTGATCTTTCATGTCTTTATTGCGAACAACCAAAAAAACCTCATAGTGCTCGTGGAAAAAGTATGTGAACCCTTGAGTTAATGACCTCAAAAAAGCTAATTGGAGTAAGGTTTTAGCATGCCTGGAGTCTCATTAAGAAAATTTGGAGGCATGGATTACAGATACTTTGACTGATTAAAAACCCCTCAAATTTTTGGAGTTTGCTCTTCACTGAATCTTCAAGCAGCACACGTTTATGTGAGCCATGCTGCACCAAAAAGAGCTTTCAGAGGATCTGCGATCAAGAACTGTTAATTTACACAAAGTGACTTCAAAGACTTTAGAAATTTACCAGTCTACAGTTAGGCAAACATTCTACAAATGGAGACACTTTGGGACTGTTGCTACTCTACCAAGAAGTGGGCACCCAGTCAAAATGACACCAAGAGCACAACGAAGACTCATCAATGAGGTAAAGAAACAACCCCGAATGACAGCCAAAGATTGGAAGGCACCGTTGGAACTGGCTAACATCTCTGTTCATGAACCTACAATACGTAAAACATTGATCAAGCAGGGTACCTACGACAGGACACCACGAAGGAAGCTACTGCTTACTAAAAACTAAAAAGAACATTGCTGCATGCCTGAAGACACTCCACAGCGGTATGGGAAAAATGTTTTGTGGACTGATGAAACCAAGATTGAACTATTTGGAAAAACCACACAGCACTACATCTGTCATAGAAAGGGCACGGCATATCATCATGAAAACATAATACCAACCGTAAAGTATGGTGGTGGAAGCATCAGGATTTGGGCCAGCTTTTCTGCATCAGGGCCTGGCCAGCTTGGAATCAGTAAGGGGAAGATGAATTCCCAAGTATACCAGACAATTCTTCAGGATAATATGAGAATATCTGTACGTCAGCTGAAACTGTGTAGAAGTTGGGTGATGCAACAGGACGATGACCCAAAACACTGGAGCAAGTCCACAACAGAATGTCTTCAGAAAAACAAAATCCACCTTTTGGAGTTACCAAGTCAGAGCCAAGACCTCAACCCAATAGAGATGCTATGGAATGACTTGAAGAGAGCCATACACATGAGATGGCCAAAGAATATGAGCGCTAAAGCAGTTCTGCCAGGAAGAATGGGCTAAAATTCCTCCTGAATGATGTGCAGGTCTGATCCACAGCTACAGGAAGCACCTGGTTGAGGTTATTGCTGCCAAGGGGGGTCAACCAGTTATTAATTTTAAGGGTTCACTTACTTTTCCACTGCCATTTTGAATGTTGACTGGGTGTGTTCAATAAAGACATGAGCAGAATTTTTGGGTGTTATTTTAGACACATTATATTTGTCAATACCCTTGACTTAGATGATCAAATCACATTTTATGACAAATTTATTCAGAAAACATGAACTTCCAAAAGGTTCACATACTTTTCTCTGTGTGTGTGTGTGTGTGTGTGTATATATCTATATCTCCAATCAAAACAGTTTACCACTACTTAATGAGTAATTGATTTCTGTAGTTACTGGATACAATTTAATCCTCTTACAATAGATTATTCAATTGGGTCATTTCAAATGCAATACAGATATTTGCTTGTATTCAAGCATTTTTGGGCAGACAATAACCTGGAATCTGAACAAATCATAAAACACTAAAGTCTTCTTAACGCAAGTCGATTCGCTTCCTGTGGAATCCAAAAGTTACAATAAATCATGACCTCTTATAACATAACCCTCTTAAAGCAACAGCAGCAGGAAAACAACATAATACATGTTTATACATCTGTGATCTGTTTTAATAGTACAAAAATTTTTTTTAATGCAATTAGAAAGTCCTTAAAAGAGAAGACTGTTGGTCCTATTATTTAAATATAGTTATGGTCCTCTGCAGCTCAGCCTGTTCTTAGTCGATGTTTTAGTCCAACTTGGACAATACATCAGTGTTTATACTGACTGCTCTGTGAAGGCAGCAGATTGCTTCCGTATATGTTCGGAGCTGTACTAAAAGAAGTCCTATAGCTCTGAACGGAGGGGATTCTTGGTCCTGTCCCCAAACCCACACCTAAACTGCTTCCTGGTTGTGATAGGCCCTGACTGAGCATCGTATTGTACGGAGAAGATCCGTAAGCAAGGCCCAGGTTATAAGGTCGTTGCTGATGAATATTTGGGAGTAAAACAGGTCGAACATTCCTGCCAGGTGTGTTGAAGGAGAACTCGGGTGGGCTGCTTGGTTTAGAGGGAGTGGAAGTCAGTGGCTCTGGTTCTTCAAGTTGCTTTCCAGATGAAACCGTGATATCAGAGAGGTTGAGAGGGCCAGTGGACAAGGATGGATGCACCCAATCATCCTTGAAGATCTGTACAGTGAGCGTGGAGACAAGTGTGTGAAGGCGATTGGTCACATGAGCCAGCACCATTTGCTCATTGGCGTCCCGCCGGATGCGCACATGGACGGAGCCGGCCTATGTTTCCATGAACACAAAACAAAGGAAACAAATGATTGGTAAAATAAATGAACCAATTATCTGGCAATAGCAGAATGCATACAATCGTGCAGATTCACGCCAAGAGCTTCATTTAATGTTCACACTAAACAACAGAATGAAAACAAATGTCATGTCAGTGAATTTAACTGTGGCATGGTTGCTAGTGCCAGATGTACTGATCAGAGTATTTCAAACTGCAGATGATCTTGGGATCACAATCTCACACACACACACCTCTCTGGTGTTTATACAGAATTGATACTTGTAAGACACTTGAATAAATAAAAAACTAATAACTGTTGGCAGACTGTTGTGGAATAAGAGGAGTAAAACCCTTAAGGATGTACTCTTATAGGAAAATAATCAACAAGGTAGGTTATGTCTGGCGCCATCAGATCACCCAATCATTGATTATTTGCTCTATAACAGGTTATGTTCCTTACTGAGGAATAAACACAAAGAAAAATAACCTTTGCAGGCCAACAGAACACTATAAAAACACTAACTGGTAAAGATAACGACCAGATAATCTGAAAACTGGACTATATGCTTGTGTTAGATCTTATGAATGAAATAAATGAATGGGGGGAAAAAAAAATTATCATAAGGGGGCTAAATAAACTAAACAAAACAAAAAACCCAATAACACACCAGAGAGCCAAAGCCAGTTGTCCAGAAGTGTTCATTCCGGACTTCTAAAACTCCATCCAGTGTAGAGACCTGGAAGAAGAGTTAAGTATTGATAAAGATCAGCATTTCGTTGTATACCTGTATAAACATTAGCTCTTAGACTGGAATTAGAATGATTTAGTTAATATTGTCAACAGCTATGAAATTCACCTCTCTAAGCACTTTGTCAAGCTGTCCAATGACATGGGAAGGAGTGGTCTGTGCATAAAGTAAGGAACATTATCAATAAATCAATTTCAAGATCAATTATGTTTTATATTATACCAGGAATTATTTTTCCATTATTAATGACAGAATCATACCTGGAGGAGGACCTTTCCACTGTACACACTCATGGGATACATGGTGCCAAAGGTCATGAGGGCGATAGCTATGGCAGAAACAGTGTCCACTGCATTATAGTTGCTGCAAAAACACAGAATCCTGTATGATTACATGAACATTATATTTAAAAAGAAACTGAGCAGGATGTTTTTGTGTCGAGTTTGTACGTTTGCTATGAACAGTGCTTGGGAATCAGGTACATGGGTAATCATGGGTACTTGGAGCTTGTACAGCCTGTTTAAATTAATTACAGAAATATCCTTCTGTAAAAAGATTAACCAAATACATTGCCACATGTTAAAGTCTGTGCTGCTTTATCAGACACTACTCAAACTTCTATTTTAGCTTGATTTTTCAACTATTCAGGTCTACAATTCGTAATAACTGAATGTCTCAAATACTTTAAGAATTAATTTTGCCTGATCTTTTCTAATTTATATTTAGTCTGTCAATCAATATATTTTATAATTGAATCTATTTTGGAAGGCTGCAATTACTTTACCTGCTTTACCCAAGTAAAATTTAAATAAAGATATACATTTTTGAAAAATTACATGCTTTTCTCCCAAATAAGGAGCAATCATTATCAAGAACTCAATTCAATTCAATTTTATTTGTATAGCGCTTTTTACAATAGACATTGTCTCAAAGCAGCTTTACAGGAATATAGTGCTGGAACTAGTATATAGTGCTGGAACTAATACAAGAACTAGTGCTGATAAAATTTTAAGCATCATATCCCCTCCCAGATTTGGTCACCTGCCAATTCCCACCCACCAGCCAGCTCTCCACTTTTATATGACAGCTACCTCTATGAAGAGTGAAGGCCAACACCTGCTTCCCCTACAGCAAGTGATGCAGCCAACTGCTGTATATACTGCATCACAGGGCAGCACAAGATACTCGAAGGAAAGTGCCATTAGCCCTCTTCATCATACATGAGCTCAATTGGCTAGTGATGCTGTGAGAGACTGCACCCAGTACTCAAAGGCCAATTTTGCTCCTTAGGCTCCTGGGATTCAAACTTGTACAGCCAGTGTTACAATATAATGCACAGCACTTACGTTTTAATAATCGTAACTATAGCCAAGGATTGACTGACTAAAAAAATAAAACTGCAAATGTGACTGTAGTTCAATTGTATCTGGGAAATGATTTGTGGACGAAATATTTTAATGCCCTTACTTAATCTCGATGAGCATGTAAGTGATTCCAAGAGCAAAAGCTCCAGCTAGGTTGATGAGAACGAAGGGATTCATTCGGGGTAAAAGAATGCTGCTCAATGCTGGGACGATCCCACATAGACTGCAAACACAAAAACAGCGGAATTATCACAAACCTCTCCGCAGTGTTAAAATAATTCCACTGCAAACAGTGAACATGCTATAAACCTGCAACTTGTTTCATTTCACTATTTAAAAAAAACATCTCTGGGGATGAGGCATGTTTATTATAATCAGATAATCTCTCTGGTGCACTTGTATAATCATAGTAGAAGCCATGCATTGTGATTCCTTCACAGGAGCAAACCCTGCCTCACTTTCTATTGTGTAATCCTGGCTTCCTATGTGATGGAAAACATGGGATTTATGGCAATGCAAACAAATAGTTGATATAATATTACAAAAAAACCTCAATCCAGTCATAAAATCCACTCTAGTGAGCATTGGTGAGATATGCCATGTTAATAAGTTACACAATCCTGTCACGATGGGCAAATAACCACATCACCATCGAATCATTCGACCATTCTCAAACTGAAACGTCATCACCAACATCTCACTAACTCACATGGAGACCTTAAATGACCCAGTAAAAACTCAAAATAATCACTGGTGTTAATTTGACATTTGTTTTTCAAATTAGCTAATTTCTATGCACACCATTACTGCACATCTTTACATCATACTGCTTCTAAGAGATTTCATTTGAGCTTTCTGCCATTGTAAAATGGTCCCACATGCATTTAAGGATTTCACAACTTTTATGGCACTGAGGGGGACAAAACACCAGGATCCGAATTTAAAACCATACATATGAAAAGCTCAAAACAGGGTTTAAATTTTTTGCGTTGTTTGTTGACAGCTACATGTACACTCGTGTCACATTATCTATTTAGTGACTTCAATTCAAGTATGTGCCTTTGGGAAAATGTTTTGAAACTGGTGACAAGATCCTACATTCATGCGCAGACTGAGGGCAAATGGCTGATACAGGGAATCAGAGGACAAAGAGTGTCCAGTAACCCCAGTAATTACACCAGCTTTGATGTCATGGAAATCCGTGACCAGCATGACCTTCAGTCGTGGCTCTGCCCTTAAGTTCATTAGGGCAAATTTAGGAAACCTGAAGAGGGAAAGCCTGTAGACCATTTATACTCACCACATCCATGTAGGCAGTGGCATTTTCACAATTTTGGTTGTGCATATCTCAGCTGTAATTATCTCTAAACAACAAATTCAACATCTTCCCTAACAAACTAGTCTCCGAAATTCAAAGCTTCCACTTGAGAAGTTCCAGATGGATGACTCTGTGAAAAAGGATCTTACCTTTGACTCAGGTCAGCTACATGCTCCTGCAGCCAACTGGTACTGGCAGCTGTTGGAAAAATAAGGAAGAAAAAAAAAAGATAAAAAAAAAAAATATATCCCCGTCCAGATTGGTGTTTGTGGGTAAGTGAGGTAAACAGCAGCCAGTTTGTCACCTGATCAGGCCAGGGTCGAGTCTAAGACAGCAAACCCCCTGGGATAGATTCTCAGTCATACACACACTTAACAATATCCAGTAAGAAATCATTTTATTTATATTGAACTTTTCAGTAACCGGAGATACTTAAAATGAAAAAGTTATGTCCTTGCTATAAAAGCTCTTTAGCGTCCACATTATGTTGTACGAAAAAAATCTCTAAACCGAAAACTCAACACTTAATACATTAACTGATCATAGCTTTGAGGCATATGGACCAAAAGATGTCACAGAGACAAACAGCAATTCTACAAATCCTTAACCATGAAGTTCTTAACAGGCAGAAAAAGGCCATACCATACAAATCTCATGCTAATAGCTGTATTAAAGTTCATGTTGAGCTCCACTTCGGAGAATGCACCTGTCAGGCAGTAGAATTTGAACTTTCTTGAGAAAGTATTAGAGCAGAACACCATGTTGTTGGGTTTTATAGTATTTATACAATCAGCAATAGTTAGTGTAGCCATCATGTGCCGGGGTGAGGGGGGGGGTGTGTGTGTGTGTATGAAAATGAATCATATGTAATTAAATCACATGTACATGAATCATAAGTAAATTGATTATATGTAAACTTATGGGGTAAAAAAAATGTTGATTCTGTCTTGATATATTTTGTTGTACTCTGAAAAGTGTATGAGAATCAATAAAAATTATCAAAAAAAACCAAAAAAAAAAAAAACCAAAAAGAGCAGAACACTATGCATGTCATGCAAATATTTATGGTCCAGAAAGTCTAAATGTCCAGGATTGTTATATAAATAGACATTAATGTACCTACATTGGTGCAGTTGGCTCTAGAAGGCATTTCAGCATGACAAAATAGTTACCATATTTCAATATATGTCACACCGGCCCAGAAATCTGCTTTAATTACCCTTTTTTAACAAGCCCTTGTTGACTTACCCTCACTATTACCCCTTAAGACAGGGGTGTCCAATCTTATCCGGAAAGGGCCGGTGTGGGTGTAGGTTTTCATTCCAACCAAGCAGGAGCCACTCCTGAGTCTATTGAAAGCCATGATCAACTGATTAAACAGGTGGATTCAGGTGTGGCTCCTGCTTGGTTGGAATGAAAACCTGCACCAACACCGGCCCTTTCGGGATAAGATTGGACATCCCTGCCTTAGGAGAACAGGTCTTTCTATTACTCTACTAGCTCAAGTAAAGTCTGTTGTCCTGAACAGGTAAAAGTAAATTCACAATGTTTGCACTGCATTACAATGTTTAATCATATAGTTACTTAGCTCACTCATACTAGCCTAGTACTGCTTAGGTACTAAAATTACTACTTGGGGCGGCTGTGGCTCAGTCGGTAGAGCGGGTTGTCCACTAATCCACCAAGCGTGGGGTTGGCGGTTCGACTCCCGGCCCGGGTGATCCCATGCCGAAGTGTCCTTGGGCAAGACACTGAACCCTAAGTTGCCCCCGATGG
>JAFFST010001856.1:7367-19579 GCA_022414735.1 Noturus placidus | reverse complement strand
TTTTTTTTTACAGACCTTATGTACATTTTACCTAGGAACATGCATGTGGTGTACAATTACTTAAATTATTGAAATCATTTTAAAACTTTAAAAAAGGGTAGGAGTGGTCCTAAAGTTCCAATTATTAGGGGTGGAGGGAGTGTGGGCTTCATTAGGTTTCAATATGTATTACACCTCACAAAAATACAAGTTTATCAAACAATACAATTCAGTTCAACGTACTGTTACACCCCTAGCAATTATGTGCCTTGACTTATTTTCAGGTATACGATCATCAGTCCCTCAGTACAGTATTGTTCTGTATGGTATTTGAACTGTAAGAAAGAACATAATGCCATGTTCGATGGGCAAGTGAAGAACATGGAGGGTCTTTTCTGTGTGAGACAGATGACGTTTGAACACAGGAGTGTAGCAACAAGGAAAATAAGCCACTGGAGATGCTCTTTAAAAGGCTGTGTATATTGTATTATAGACACTTACCTGAAGAGATCGAAAATGGTGAGGTATGTGTAGGCTGTTAAGGCTGAAACAGAAGAACTTTGTAGTTAAAAAACACAATTGCACAGATCACTAAAATTATTTGCTTGGTGGTGCAGGGAGTATCTGAGAAAAGTTATTTGCAGAAGACTTCAGAAAGCCAAACTGAAGGCTAGCTCTGCAAAGTTCATTTGTATATTATGGACATGAAGGGGAATTTAAGATTCTTTACCATTCAATTCTAAGTGAACATCATGGAAAGGATGTATAATATAAATAAAAGGCGGCTGTGGCTCAGTCGGTAGAGCGGGTTGTCCGCTAATCGTGGGGTTGGCGGTTCGAATCCCGGCCCCGGTGAACCCATGCCGAAGTGTCCTTGGGCAAGACACTGAACCCTAAGTTGCCTCCGATGGCAAGTTAGCGCCTTGCATGGCAGCTCTGCTACCATTGGTGTGCGAGTGTGTGTGTGAATGGGTGAATGAGACACAGTGTAAAGCGCTTTGGATCCAAGTGCTTTGGATAAAAAAAGCGCTATATAAGTGCGCCATTTACCATTTATTTAAAAGTCCACACACACACACATACCATACATCTAACACAGTGCTTTCAATGCCTTGATTTGACATTAGTTTTCTGAGTCGCATGAGTCACAAAAACACCCTCAAACAGAATATTGTGAATAGTTGCTGGATTCATATGCACGTCTGCAAAATACTGCAAAGGAAGAAAAATACAAGAGACACTGAATAGTGATAGACATCCAAATCCCTGGTGGAGGGGAACCAAATCCTTGTAGCATATTGTTAGCAGATTAAGGTCACTTGTGTATGTTTACAGACCCGATCAATGCGTATGAAAGGACGAGAAGCAGTGGTGGAAAACTGAGCCCGACTAAATATTTAATAAACGTCTGCAGGCCCTGAGCACCAAAACATGTCAAATTGCCCACTACCCTCCTTCCTCTCTCTCTTCCACCCCTGGGGGACTGTGAAGTCCATTAAAACAGCATTAAGCATTGACTGGTTATTCAAAACAGAAGCATCAAGTAAAGGAGGTTGAACCATGGCGATTGGATTCGCCTGCATTGTGTGCTCTCAGAACCACATGGAAACCTGGTATTTTTGGTAAGTGAGTGAGAATTTGCAAACTGCAGTGCTCGGCTGTCATTGAGCTCGGGTGTCTGTCGACGCGGCATGTTGAAATAACGATAGATTGGCCAAGATGTAAACCAAAAGCCTTATTGATCGACTACAATGTAACACCTGGTGAGGGAAACAAGAGAATATAGAAGGACACGAGCCCTGCTGACATGAGCTTCTCTGGGTGTAAACGGAGACGCTGCTTCTGGTAGAGTTGAGGTAAATGTGCACCACAGTGCAATGCGGTCCATGTGGAATATTATTGCCAGCAAATTGGATTTTGTTGACCAAATCCTTAATTACAAGTCTTTTTTCTCACCATACAAATATCATATATAAAGCAGTTAAGATAGTTCAGGGCAATTCATATTTGGCTCCATCAAATTCTGGAAATCATAGAACCACATTGTATTACGCACATTTAGGGCTGCAACTAACAGTTATTTTCATAATCTATTAATCTGCCAATTATTTTTTCTGGAAAATAAAAAAAAATTGATACAATTTTATCATTTATTTAAAATAAAATCCACAAACTGTTACAAATATAAACTTCAGACTAAAGCTTTACTTTAACACAACTGTTTGTCCAATTTATTTATTTACTATACAAAGTGTTATATGCATTATTTTTCATGGACGCACAAAAATAACGATAATTAAACTATAGTCCTAAATTAATAATAAAATCCCACTTTCACTACACCTCATGGTTTCTGTTACTCACTGCTACTAGGCAAATTGTTTTACTTCTGTTTACTTTGATCGCAGTGTTTTAGATATTACAGATCTTACACGCACTCCCACTGCTTATCACAGCGTCTACACTGCGAATGAGGAGCAATGTTAGTAATAGATCACTTCCGTTATAATAAATGACAGAATTTACACTGCAAGCACACAAGTAATATGACAAACTTGATTTAACATGAACTTAAGCAATTTTGGATATAAACATAAGTCTGTGTATCACCATCATGCTACACAAGCTCCACTTTGTAGAGTTTGCAGGTTTACACTACATTTAATATAAAATGCTCCCATGCCTTAGAAGACTTAGGTAACACACTTTTTTCCGCAGTCACTTCACGATTCCGCCTCCACCTGATGGTGACTGTGGTCATGTTGAGCATAAAAGGTAACGTTGACTCTAAGTATTCTGCTAAAGCCAGTGGCGTGACATTATGTGCATTTGACGTCATGTGCCATCGTCTGGCTTATACTTCCGGTTACTTCCGGTGTTTTAAAAAACCCTCATGTGCCATAGGAGACAGTGCACTGAGCGCGCAAGTGTAAGTGTATAGTACGTCATTTGGGACAAAACTTTGGTCTGTACTTCCCAAAGCACATTTCAAAAGAGAAGTAAAGCAATAAGTAAATGTGTCCCGTGCCACTAATCGATAATGAGTTTCATCGCCAACGATTTTCATAATCTATTATTATTGATTTTAGCGATTAGTTGTTGCAGCTCTACTTTCATTATAGCAGCTATAAACCGTAATTCTCTCAACAGTCTATTTTTTTCCTCACTCTTGAAGTTAATAAAACAAACACAGTCAGTGTGTTTACATGGACAACAATAATCCACTATTAAACCGATTAAGACAATACTGTGATTAAGAAACTACGATGTAAAAAGCAATTTTTAATTACCTTAATCTGATTAAGGTCATATTTGAAGTAAACACTAATCAAATTAAGACATGTGGAGTACTCCTGTTTTAGTCGCATTATCGACGTGCATTACAGACATGTAAACACCTTAATCACATTATTAACGTTATGTGAGTTTTAAGCACATTTTGCGACAGGACAGGATCACACACGGCAGTGCTCCACATTTTACGGCGAATGAGAGAGTACGGCTCTGTCCCAAACTGAATACTTTCCTACTATAGGCCTGTAGTGGGGAAAAAGACGTGCATCTCGGCTACTATATATGGCTCGGCTACTATATACTATAGTCGGACGGCGTGGTGCGGTGAAGTAATGACGTGTGCCGTTAATCTAATTATGATCTATAACATGTAAAACAGGTACATGAAAGGAGTATTTTAAAAGCGACTTATGTAAACATCTTAATCACATTATCTTCTTACTCAGAGTAAGGTCAATAATAAGATTACTGCTGTCCATGTAAACGTAGTCAGCGTTTGGTATTGAAAAAAGTGCAAATTAAACTGCTCTGTACTAAAGACTCTACTGGTGAGAAACTTGTTACAAAGCACTGCCACCAGAGACTCCTTCCATAAATATTTCATCATACCAACAATCAGACGTCTTGTCACACGTTTTCTTGTTTTTTTTTTTTGTTTTTTTTAAACCATGCTTCGATTATGTGGATTATCCACCATAACCCCAAGTGAATGGGTTGTTACTACAGAAATGATAAAGTATTATAATAAGTGCATTAATACAAACTAGAGCTGCAACAACTAATCAATAAAATCGATAATAATAGATAATGAAAATCGTAGTCAACAAATTTATTGACTAGTTCAGTGGTTTTCAAAGTGGGGGCAGCCAGGGGGGCCGCAACAATTTGGTATCAAAAATAAATTCTCACTCTCAGACAACTACCTACATACACACAATTCCTAATGTAATGTAAATGTGTAAGATGTAATTATTAATAAAAAAAGGGGGATATATTCAGAAGTCTGTATTTTTAATGTGTTTTAAAGATATCTTGCCAAAGGGGGGCCTCAGTCAAATGTTAATGCCATTTGGGGGGCCTTGACCTGTAAAAGTTTGGGAACCACTGGACTAGTTGGTCTGCATGCGGTACATTTACTCATTACGGTACATCGGTTACGAAAACATGCTTTGGAGAGTAAACACTAAAGTTGTATCCCAAATTATGTACTATACTACATACTCTGCCACCTAGTGCAGGGTTTCTGCAGACAAAAGATAACTCAGAGTGTCAAATTAAATGTCACACCAATAATAAAATGTAAATGAACCTGGTATTTGAACCAATCCCTGGGGAATGACAGGTTCTACCAATCAACCAGAGATTGCTAGGACTGTAGAATTCAGTGCTTTTTGTGCATCCATAAAAAGTAATGCATAAATACTAATATAGATAAGTATTTATGTATTATGTTTTACAGAATGTTTTGCAAAAAAGGCACAGAATTAAAAGTACAGTCCTAAATTAATAATATATTCGTGTGTGTGTGTGTGTGTATTGGATTCTTTTCAGTCTTATATAATTGAACAAACAGTTTTGTAGTTTTAGTCTTAAATCAATAATTGTAACACTCAGTTTGTGGATTTCAGTTTAAATAAATGAAAGAAAATGGTACTGGAAGTTTGACCCCACCCCCATCCAATTAATAATAATAAAAAAATAATAGGCCAACTAATCGATTATGAAAATAACCGTTAGTTGCAGCCCTAATACAAACCTTCAATCTGAATAATAGCAGTGCAATTACAGAATATAGAAATTTGAGAATTTAACAATGCTGTGTTAATAAAATATTCTCCAGCATGCAAATGTTGACCAATTATCAAACACCAGTTTACTAGAGGAATATTGAATATTGTAGTGTTGGTTCAATTACAGTTTGTATATTCAAAAGATCTGGATTTCTTGATAACTCAAAATATTTGTGTGGCTTTTTCTGTTGTCTATTGGTTTTTTTGGAGGAAGCACCACATCAAGTCAATATAGAAAAAAAGATGGCCCTCAAAAATACAAACTTGATGACTTGAGCCATCAAATGTTCAACACGAGAATCATACTGGAATATATTAATTCCTAAGAAAATAGCAGAAAGTAGCACTCTGTGATAGCAGTCCATTAAAAAGTGTTCAACAACTTGACACTTGATAAATGGTGAAGATTATACTCTGAAAATTGTAGGACAGTTTGGTTTTAAACAATAATTAATAGGTTTGTGCTATGCAAGGCCACAGATGGAGGAGGGAATACTAGACGTCAAATAGGCTGTCAGTAATGAGTAAAAGAGTTCAGACATGTCTCGCAGGAGCTTTTATTGACAACCTACAGCCTGAAGAGCTTCCACAAGAAATTACTTTTAAAAAACCCTACAGAAGCATAATTCCTGAAAAAACACTGATGTTATTAATACTAATTAAGCAGCAACAACACAATAATAAGAATATTATTATTATTATTATTATTATTATTATTATTATTATTAATAATGGTCATTGCTTTGCAATATCTAAACTTTCACTAGGTGCAAAATTTGGAGTTAAAAATAATAGTAAAATATTATTACAATTTGCTCAGTCTTAAGATCTGTTTGTTGACCATCTGTCTCTCTCCATCTCCCAGTTATTAGCAAATGACAAAAATGCAACAGAGGGATTATCAAAGGAAAGAATTTAAATAATGGCTAATTTAGTATGACTTCATCTTTGGAAATAAATTAAATGGAGTCAAATTCTCTGTGTAATGGTATGAATCAGTACAGGTTGAAAGAAATGAAAAGTAGACAATAAAAAGTTAGGACACAAAAGTAAAGTTAAGAACAGGAAGCTGTTTGGTCACTTGCAAAGCAAACATTTGACCTTCGAAAGCACTAATTTAGACACACACACACACTTTGACTTGGTCTTGATACGGGAGCTCAGCGCAATCTAAGTGGAGAATCTGTCCTATGCACAATGAAGTAAAAGACAGGAGGACATACATAGAGCAAATAGAAATTATCCTGAAATAAACCATAGTAAAGGTTACAATACTGATAATCATTTTTCTAAAGCAGAAACAGTAAGTCTCTTGCCATGTTTTTCTTCAAGTACCTAGAGTAAAGATGCTATGCCACATCGATCTAGCTAAAAGAAGTGTTGACAAAAGAAGAATGTGCGTATTGGATTAAAGTGTGTACATTTTCGACAGCTAGTAATGCGATACAGTCTTCCGATGCAGAATTTGATCTCAGCGAGCTGACTGAAGCAAGCGGCGTCCTGTAGACTCATCTGTTTTACATTTTAGAGCTTTCTGTGGGACATCGAGATTGCTTACATGCTCAGAAACTAATGGAGATGGACATGCAAAGACAAATGTGCTGGGCATCACAGCGAAAACCAAACAAACAAACACTGACTTATACAATTTTGAAAGAATAGAATAGGAGGAATAAAACATTCAACTGTTTTTTGAATGCTTAGAGTTTTATTTGAACATCCAAGACGCTGCTAATGCAAGAACTGGAAGGCCTTCTGTGGTGGTGTTATATCAATTTATATTCATCCATCTATCCTCACTGAACACTATTAGGAACACGATACTAATACTGGGTTGTGCCCCTCTTTACTCTCAAAATGTCCTCAATTATTCATGGCATGAATTCCAGAAGACGTTGGAAAAATTCCTTTGAGATTCTGGTTCATGTTGACATGAGTGCATCAAACAATCCCTGCAGAGTTTTCAGGTGCACCTTCATACTGCGAATCTCCCGTTCTACCACATCCCAAAGGTGCTCTACTGGATTCGGATCCGGTGGCTGGGAAGGCCTCTGAAGAACACTTAACTCATAGTAATGTTTATGAAACCAGTGTTATATGACGTTTGCTTTGTAACATTATCATGCTAGAAATAGCCATTAAAATATGGGTAAATTGCCATAAAGGGATGCACATGGATAGAAACAATACTCAGGCTGTGGCATTAAAGCAATAATTGACTGGTATTAATGGGCCCAAAGTGTGCCAAGAAAACATTCCCCACACTAGCCTGGACTGTTTACAGAATGCAGGTTGGATCAATGGCTGCATGCTGTTTGTGCTAAATTCTGACCCTACCATCTGTGTGCCTCATTAGCAGGGCTGCAACTAACGATTATTTTCATAATCGATTAGCTGATCAACTATTTTTTAGATTAATCGGATGGGGGCGGGGCGAACTTTTAGTATGCTTTTTTTTATTTTTATTTTTTTATTTAAAATGAAATCCACAAACGGAGTATTACAAACATAAACTTCAAACTAAAACTTTACACAACTGTTTGTCCAAAAGAGAAAACAAAAATAACCTCAGGTGACAAACACTTGGACTTGGCCATTCTAAATCCTTGTTTTTTTTGGAGGGGGGTTTAACCTCCTTTAGCCATTGAGATTTGGCGATTTTCTGGTGGGCTTGGGATCATTGTCCTGTTCCATGACCCAATTTCAGACCAACTTAAGCCCAATTTAAGTCTCAAGAATATTCTGGTATAAAGCGGAGTTCAACATTGTCTCATTAAGTTTCGAAGGCCCTGTGGGTGCAAAACAAGCCCAAATCATCACCCCTCCACCACCATGCTTGACAGTTGGTATGAGGTGTTTGTGGCGAGTTTCTATTTTGGCAATATATTGGTTTGCCAAAAATTTGGTTTTCGGCATCAGTGCAAAAGGTATTGTTCCAGTTATTTTGTGGTTTGTTCCGAGATGCAATTTTTCAAACCGTGCTGCCATATTCTTTTTGGAGAAAAAGGTCTTTTTCCTAGCCACTCTTCCATAAAAGCCATATGTTTTCAGTCTTCTTCTGATTTTGTTGTCATGAACATAAACATTTAATGTGCTTATAGAGGCCTGTAGGTGACCTGAAGTAGCTCTTGGGGTTTTCTTTATATCCCTGAGCATTAAACAGTCTGACCTTGGACTGAATTTGCTGGGACACCCACTCCTGGGATGATTGGAAACTGTCTTGAAGGTTCTCCATTCTTCCATTGCCTCACTCATCTACACAGCATTTCTGTCCCTAGAGCCGTTGCTCAGTGGACATTTTCCCCCCTTCTTGCAATATTGTGTGTAAATTCTAGACTGTTGTGTCTGAAAAGCCCAGGAGATCAGCAGTTTCTAACCAGCCCATTTGGCATCAACAACCACCATACCATGGTCGAAGTCATAGATCATATTTTTCCCCATTTTGTTATTTTTAATGTGAACATTAACTGAAGCTCATGATGTTAAGTATTGCACTGCTGCTACATGATTGGCTGATTGGATAATTGCAGTTGTATGTACATCTTTAAAAGGGTGCAGCAAGTTCTGTCTCCTTCACTGTTGGTACAACTTGAGCAAGCATGTAAGAAACAAAATCTTGCCCTCAATGCCATAAATATTAGAGTTTCATTTCGGTGTGGATAAACACCATATGGGAAGTGTACCAACAAACTCTTGTCCTCTGGATCTTTTGTCCTCTGTCTGCAGGAAGAAGCACAGATCGGTGTGCTTGGTATTGACGTTGAGATCAGCTTTCACTTCTCTGCTCAATACATGAGCGGCATCCATTTCCTGTGTACAACGCAGTGGTGGCAGTTTCTGCCATCTGTCTATATTTTTGCACTTCTTACACACACACACACACAGAGTTATATAAAACATATACAAACATGTATACACACAGTATCTCAAAAAAGTGAGTACACCACTCACATTTTTGTAAATATTTGATATCTTTTCATGTGACAACACTGAAGAAATAACACTTTGCTACAATGTAGTGAGTGTACAGCTTGTGTAACAGTGTACATTTGCTGACCCCTCAAAATAACTCAACGCACAGGCATGTCTAAACCGCGGGCAACAAAAGTGGGTACACCCCTAATTGAAAATGTCCCAATTGGGCCCAAAGCGTCAATATTTTGTGTGGCCACCATTATTTTCCAGCACTGCCTTAATCCTCTTGGGCATGGAGTTCACCAGAGCTTCACAGGTTGTCACTAGAGTCCTCTTCCACTACTCCATGATATCACTGAGCTGGTGGATGTTAGAGACCTGCTCCTCCACCTTCCGTTTGAAAATGCCCCACAGATGCTCTATAGGGTTTAGGTCTGGAGACATGCTTGGCCAGTCCATCACCTCCACCGTCAGCTTCTTTAGCAAGGCAGTGGTCGTCTTGGGGGTGTGTTTGGGGTTGTTATCATGCTGGAATACTGCATACTGGTCATGCTCTGCTACAGTATGTCACAGTACATGTTGGGATTCATGGTTCACTCAATGAACTGTAGCTCCCCAGGGCCAGCAGCACTCATGCAGCCCCAGACCATGACACTCCCACCACCATGCTTGACTTGCTTGACTGTAGGCAAGACACACTGGTCTTTGTACTCCTCACCTGGTTGCCGCCACATACGCTTGACATCATCTGAACCAAATAAGATTATCTTGGTCTCATAATCCATGTCCTTAGTCTGCTTGTCTTCAGCAAACAGTTTGCGGACTTTCGTGTACATCATCTTTAGAAAAGGCTTCCTTCTGGGATGACAGCGATGCAGACCAATTTGATGCAGTGTGTGGTGTATGGTCTGAGCACTAACTGGCTGACCCCCACCCCTTCAACCTCTGTAGCAATGCTGGCGGCACTCATGTGTCTATTCAGGTGGCTTAGTGGTTAGCACGTTTGCCTCACACCTCCAGGGTCCAGGGTACGAGTCCCGCCGGGGCCGTGTGTGTGTGCGGAGTTTGCATGTTCTCCCTGTGTGTCGGGGGTTTCCTCCCCCAGTCCAAAGACATGCATGCTGGGCTGATTGGCGTGTCTAAAGTGTCCGTAGTGTATGAATGCGTTTCCCCTGGGGTATACCGCACCCCCTCACGGTATCTAGCAATTAATCCTCTGAGATGCATAACTAGGAAATGCATCACAGAGGATGTCGTCCATACCCGGCTAGGGTGAACAGTACGTAAATAATATACGTCTTAAATTCAGTATGCAGTATTCCAGCATGATAACGACCCTAAACACACCTTGCTAAAGAAGGGTGAAGGTGATTGACTGGCCAAGCATGTCTCCAGACCTAAACCCTATTGAGCATCTGTGGGGCATCCTCAAACAGAAGGTGGAGGAGCACAAGGTCTCTAACAGGTCTCTGACCTTGTTAGTGACCTAACAAGGTCACTAGCTCCATGCCAGCAGTTTAGACATTGATGGCTGTGTGTTGAGTTATTTTGAGGGGACAGCAAATTCACAAGCTGTACACTCACTACTTTACATTGTAGCAAAGTGTCATTTCTTCAGTGTTGTCACATGAAAAGGTGTAATCAAATATTTTCAAAAAGTTGAGGGGTGTACTCACTTTTGAGAGATACTACATACACAAAAAATAAGGAGTTGTGTGTCTTTAAAAGTTTTCTTCCAAACTACCAGATCGATAACCAACTCAACTAAGGAGAGACAATCAATCACAACTAACACAGGACAACAAGCACTGTTTACGGTTAACAATAAACTCAAAATACAATTTTGCACATTTGGTCTTCAGGAGTTCCTCAACAGCACTAATTACATTGTACTGTCGCACATTACAGGTTTATCATCTAAAAGCAGTGGTGTACTTACCCATACTGTTTGTGGAGTTGCACCACTTCAGCAGAGAAGCTGTGCAGATTACATTCAGCACCCCAAACAGTAGGATCTTCCATGACTACAACACATTTAAACACACACAATTTTCACAAGGTTAAAAATAGTCATTTTCAAGACAAAACTACAGTAGGCAAGCAGTCAATGGCTAGGAGACAATTTGTAACCTTAGTATGATAAGACTCATTTCATGCAGAACTCTAATAGAACCTTACAATAGTAAATGTTAGAGAAATAGCAATTAAGGACTCATAGTACAAGCAATAAATACAAATACATTACTGAATATTCATGAAAAGATGAATTACATGAAATAGGTTTGTGAAGTATCCGAAAAAACTGTCAATTATTTTATATTCAAATAAATTCATTAGAATCTGCACAGATTTATCCTTGTTAATTTAATGACTGAGTAGGGCTGCACGATTATGGCCAAAATGATAATCCCGATTATTTTGATCAATATTGGGATCTTGATTATTTATCACGATTATTAATTGATTTTAGTGACAACATATTTTTACTGACTTTTCACATTATTAAGTTCTCATATGCCACAATATAACAAGTAGGCATGAGAAAACTTGAGCTGGTCAATTATGACAGAATTTAGGAACATGTTGTGAGCCATGATAAATTCATTTACCTTCTGATAAACTAAATTTTATGCTTTCAGTTCATTTTACAGACTGTATGCAAAAAACACTGTTACCCTGTTCCACCTTGTAAAGAAATACAATAAACATCAGTGTTCAATGTTTGAAGTCTGCTCTTCTTAAATATACAGTGCCTTGCGAAAGTATTCGGCCTCCTTGAACTGGTCGACCTTTTGCCACATTTCAGGCCTCAAACATAAAGATATAAAACTGTAATTTTTTGTGAAGAATCAACAACAGGTGGGACACAATCATGAAGTGGAACGAAATTTATTGGATATTTCAAACTTTTTCAACAAATAAAAAACTGCAAAATTGAGCGAGCAAAATTATTCAGCCCCTTTACTTTCAGTGCAGCAAACTCTCTCCGGAAGTTCAGTGAGGATCTCTGAATGATCCAATGTTGACCTAAATGTCTAATGTTGATAAATAGAATCCACCTGTGTGTAATCAAGTCTCCGTATAAATGCACCTGCTCGGTCATACTCTCAGAGGTCCGTTTAAAGCACAGAGAGCATCATGAAGAACAAGGAACACACCAGGCAGGTCCGAGATACTGTTGTGAAGAAGTTTAAAGCCTGATTTGGATACAGAAAGATTTCCCAAGCTTTAAAC
>JAFFST010001851.1:16539-32067 GCA_022414735.1 Noturus placidus | reverse complement strand
TGGACGCGAGGTATGGGAGAAGTTGAAGTTGGACGCCAGGGCAGCAGGTGTGGCAGTGTTCTCAGCATGGATCCAGGTCTCAGTCAGAGCCAGCACGCTGAGGTTTGAGTGTGTTGCGAAGGCAGGAATGAAATCTGCTTTGTTGACAGCAGATTGGCTTAATAGTGGCTTATGGTCTGTCTCCAGTTTGAAATGTTGGCCCATGAGAAAGTCTCTGAATCGTTCACAAGCCAATGTGAGACCTAGAGCCTCCTTCTCCACCTTTGTGGGTTTGTGTTTCTCTGCGAGCATCGGGATAAACTGTCCTTGTTGGATCACCATTCACAGGAAACTACGTAACTCACTTGTAGGCATTGCCATTTCTCTGCCAGCTGCTGTTTTTGCTGGATCTGATTTGACTCCAGTGTCTGAGATAATGTGGCCTAGGAATTTTACCTCTTTTCGTTATAACTCACATTTCTTCACATTGTGGGTTATGCCTGCTTTTTCAATCTTTGTGAGGACTGCATGCAAACGGGAGTCATGCTCTTCCTGTGAGCACCCTCAGATCAAAACATCGTTCATGTGGCAGACAACACCCTCCAGGCCCTCAGTAACTTCTGTAGCCATCCTGTTCTGGAAGTGTTTGGGTGCAGAAGCTTTCCCAAAGAGCAGCCGATTGAAGTGAAAACGTCCAAACAGTGTGATGAACGTTGTGAGCTTAGAACACTCCTCTGCCAGTGGGATTTGCCAGAAGCCCATATTGCAGTCAAGCTTGCTGAAGATACGAGCCCCACCCTGTGAGCCCAGCGTCTGTTCCACGGAAGGAAGTATGTATTTCTCCTGACATACTGAATTGTTGAGCTAGGTGAGGTCGACACAGATGCGAGGATTGGCTGTCTTTTTAGGCACCACCACCATACCTGAGCACCAATCCGTAGGCTCCTAGACTCTGTTGATGACCCCAATCCTCTCCAGTTTTTTTTTAACTTTCGGCAGTAAAGGTAGGGGCACCCGTTATGGAGTCTTGAGGGGGAAAAAGGCACTGCATCAGGTTTCAGTTTGATGGTGTATGGCTGCTGCATTAGACCAAGACTGCTGCACACCTTTTGGATATCTTTTGTTCATTGTCTCGATGTCAATGCTGTCCACTCGAGCTACGAGCCCTAGTTCTGTACTAGCAGGTCAGCTGAGTAGTGATTAATGTAAACCTGGAACTGTTTACCTTTGCTCATTACTCTATCCACAGAGCACATTTCTCTTTTGCCCACCATTTCACCACATAGGCTGGTCTGCTGTTGTTTAACTGCTTCAGTCTGTCTTGCCATCTCAATCGCTTTCTCTAGCATGAGGTCTTTGTCTAGCTGCATACGCTCTGACAGGCA
This sequence comes from Noturus placidus, assembly GCA_022414735.1. Taxonomy (NCBI): domain Eukaryota; kingdom Metazoa; phylum Chordata; class Actinopteri; order Siluriformes; family Ictaluridae; genus Noturus; species Noturus placidus. The sequence goes on along the minus strand of JAFFST010001851.1, from coordinate 30,703 downwards.
CAGGTTAGCTAGTCCCACTACTAACCTGTCTCTGATTAACTCATCATGCAGCGCTCCATAATTAGTGTTCAGCGAGTAAACAGTTTCATTTTCTCCTTGCTTTCTCGTGTTCAAACCTGCTCTTTCATATATCATGTTTTTCTTAACGATGAAGAAGCTGTGAAATCTGTCTCTTTCCGTGGCATATTGCTGTTTCTGGGCGTCGGATAAGTTCAGTCCTTTTAAGTACATCATCCGCTTTGTCCACCATACAGTACACGAGGGTGTTAACCTGGTTTCCTTCCGCAGTTGTATGTAGATTGCTGGCTTGCCGAAAGCGCTCGAACCTCCTAATCCATTTTTCCCATTCTTGGGGTTTAGTGAAGTCAAAAGGCTCCAGTGGCCGATGCTGAACGTAGCAGTCGGCCCGGGGACGAGTCCTGTCCCCGCGGCTGCTGGCTCACCTGCTCCCTTTATTAGCTGCCTTTTTGTTTGCAAGCTAGCGCCTAATTAACTTTTTCTTTCGACCAACTTCTACATTATGCTTTATTTTTTCCTGGATACACTATCCCACTTCTGACACAATGTTGCGTTACCGTTTCTGGTAACATGGAATAATAGAGAGAGCGTACCATTTTAAACGTGTGCTTTTAATAATAACCTCGTATGCCACAACAATGTTTTCTCTCCCTTACTTCCCGTGTTACACTCTAAACTGACCCCCGCTCTGTGGTTACTGAGTTATTTATATTAACACTGTTATGCTGACCACGTTAATAGTTAGCAGTTAAATAATTTTGTGACCTATCTCCTGTAGGTCAGGTTTTAATGTTGAGTTCAGATGTTAATTGACCGCGGATACGGTGGAGTCCGACCTGTCAGCGAAGATTCTGGATAACCTCCAACAAACTGTTCCATTAATGGATGGCGAGCCAACCCCCGTAAGTGACCCGCCCTCGACGAGCAGGTTACAATAAGGACCAGCTTCATGTCTCTCATTAGAGGTCACTGATATTGCAAGAATATGGTTGTATCGCTTATAGTTTGTATTAGCCATTGAACATGTTGTACTTAAAACTGCATTAGTTAAGCAGATTACAGACCAATGTTTCCCTATTTATTTAATTATTTGTAAATATTATGAAATCATAAATGAGAACCATGGCAACTTTTAACATAATACAGTTTGGTATAATGCAACGTTAAATGTCGGCCCATAGCCCTCGATCAAGTTTGATTTTTGGCCCTTCATAGGAAAAAGTTTGGGCAACTCTGCTCTAAACGAACTACACCACGGTCGCATGACTTGGTCACCACCACTATGATTCCGACAGCTCTTTCAATCTTTTTTTTAACAATATATTTGGAAAATACTATAAATTGATGCATCAAGATGGAAAGTTTGAGTGCGACTATAAACACAGTGAGACTGTAATAGGGGATTTTTTGCTGCGTGATGACGATTAATTTCCCCGTCAACCGCTGTAGTCCCATTTAGCCACTTTTTAGCAATCGCCTTATTCAAGACATGTAAAAGCTTCTTTTTTTATATCCTGAGTGAGGTATTACTTATTTATTTTATATCGTTGTATAAAATGTGAACATATCTTGAGCTTGTGTTAAACACAGACCTTATTTCAGGCATTTAACCAAAAACCCATCCAATACACCCATTGACTTCAGGATGATTGATGTCCTGGAAAAAGAAAAAAATTAATAATGGGAGGACGTCTAGGACTTCCGTAGTCACCTGAGCTTAACAGTGACCTTGCACAATCTGCAGAGGCAGGTTGTTGGTCTAGTGCTGGATGTCTGATTTTATTTTCTTGATAAATTTGTACGCTTCATCTGTAATCTGAGTGTTACGTTATTCAATATATTTCTGTTTGCTGTATGTGCCACTTGTGTCTGTGTTGGTGGTGGGCTAGGTTTCCTTTTGTCTCCTCCCCCTTTTCTAGACCCCACCTACTGCATGTGTCATGTTCCGGCTTGCTACTGGACGATCACGTCTTGTTCCCGCCTGCTCCAGCCTTGTGCGACGGGATTGGTTGCCGGCACGCTTCCGGAAGTGTACTTAAGCCTCGTCAGTCTTCATCCCAGGGCAGATCATTGCCGTTGTGTGTGTGTGGAGACAAATGCATTTCGCCTGTGTATGACCTTATGCCCATTTTGACTTTATGCTCTGTCCCATTACGATTCACATGATACCCTTATATACACATGCATACATACATATATATATATATATGTGTGTGTGTGTGTGTATTTTATTTAACACTTAACATTTAATAGTCACCTTTTGTAAATAGTACACAGTTAGGAGTGGTTAGTAGGACGTCGGTGCCATTTGTGTTGATTCATCTTTTCTCCTGTTTTTGGGTAGCCAGGGAGTGAGGGAAGACGGTGTATTTTTGTTTTTTCTTGTAGTTTAGTTAGTTTTCTTTGGTAAAGTTAGAGGGAATTTTTGTTTATTATTTTGGCCTGGCCGGCTTCTGAAGATTAAGACCACTGTGTGTATAAAAGGTGCTCTGTTTGGAGAATAAAAACAAAACAAACACAATCTTGGTCTTGCCAACCTTTTTCTTTTTTTTTGATTTTATTGCATGTTGCGGCCCGACCGCTAAATTGAGTTTCTATGTGGTGTGGCCCATTTTTATGGGGTATAAATTAGAAGATGGAAAAAAATCCTACGGCGTGATTGAATTGGCAATTATAATGACTGCTACAGCTTGTATAAAGCGTCGCTGTTTATATTCACATATGTCACAATAAATATCACACAGTTTCCAGGAAACTTCACCAAGGAACCATTAAGTTTTCACTTGACAGCTGGCTGAAGCACACCACCATAGATGCAATTGAAAATCCCATTCAATATTTAGTCCACGCTGTTGTTCTAGAAACCTCTACTGTTCTGGGAAAGCTTTCCTCTAGATATTGGAATGTGACTGGGGATTTGTGCTCAGCCAACTACTAGAGCCTTAGTGAGGTCAGGTACTGATGTCCAGAGTAAAGTTGAATTAACACCTACAATGTTGGACATGAATGAACACTGAAAGAGTTCATCCAACACTGAGGATTTTGCCGTGTTGGGTGAGGAGGCCTGGTGTGCAATCAGCGTTCCGGTTTATCCCAGTGGATTTTAGTAGGGTTGAGGTGCAGGCCACTTGAGTTCTTCCACTTCAACCTTGGTAAACCATATCTTCATGGATATTGACTTTTGTCATGCTGGAACATGTTGGGCCTCTTAGTTCTAGTGTTAACGAGAAACTGTAATGCTACAGCATATAAAGAAATTTTAGACAAGTGTGTGCTTCCAACTTTGTGGAAACGTTTAAGGCAAGGCCCACATATGGGAGTAATGGTCAGGTGTCCGCATACATTTGGCCATATAGTGTATACAGAAATGTCTAACCATATTATATTTTATAGAGTTTTTATAATTTCTTTTTTTAGGTTTAATTTCTTATGAGGAATAAGCACCAGAAAATCCAGGGCGTACCTCACTCAGTTCACAAGAAGATATATGCAGCAACTACCTTTATTCATCCTTTTGAACGTGGCTGGGTTATACTTTTTTTTTATGCTGGGTTATACTTTTCAGCAGCTCTTCCACCAAGAAAAGCTCAAATTTTTAAGCTGTTTGTGGTCATTTGGAATGCTCCCATCTACAAATGCGATGAACTGCAGATCCCTCTGGACTTGGGTGTGTTTCATGCCGTCACCACACCTCACACCACACCTGACCCTCATGTACAGTAGCAGTTTGGGGCTTTTTCCTTATATTGACCTCTACAATTTCACACAGTACAATGGTGGCATTCCACAAAAGGGAAATGTAACTGCCAGTCTGCAGAAAAAGACAGTTCAACTGGTATATTCTATCATCAGCACCTGGCCTGGCTGTCCTTGACTGGGAGAGATCTATAAGGTAGTGTCCATAAACTACACCCTTCAGCAGAATCTCTCCCTTACAAGCAACCAAGCTACAGTTATAGCCAAAGAGCAATTTGAGAAAGCTGCCAGATGTTTCTTGTAAGAAACTAAGATTTTCTTGAACCCAAACTATACAGGAAAATGTCCTAAGAGTGCAGATATATTAAATGGAAAACTTCAATGGTTGTGGCAGGCAAGTACTGCATTCTTTCAATCTTCAGACATGCCACTTTCTATAAGTAAAATTCAGAAAGCAGCTCTGTTTGTTCGGCACAAGGTGCTAGAAGCAATGAGAGTGGCAGAGTTGTCAAACCCGGCCCTACATTGCTCCCATTTATTTGTATCTGCAACTCCTTTTGCGGGATCAAAATGGCATGTACAAGTCAGAGGTAAGTAGTCTGATTTATACAGTATGTTCAACATGCATAATAAATTCATTGAGGGCTGCATGTCTTCCAAGCATGTTGAGTAGTTTGTTTGTTTTTCTAGTAAACTACATGTCTCTGGCCTCTACAAACATTATATTGGCTATTTGGTTTGTTCTGTGTAGGTTGACCTGATTTGGAGTATTTGCAAGAGTGCAGCTCTGGGAGCCACTGGATGTGTACTGTGGGCCTCTAGCTATTATTTTACAGACAAGCTAATACTTTGTGTTTTTATCAATCATATTATTGGCTCATTCCACTTGGGTTTCAAGCAATGTAGCATTATGAAGGATGAGTGCTGTGTATTATATATTTTAAAAAATCTACTAATGGAGTGGTTAATTTTATTATAGTTATATGTGATAATACAGTTTTCTTCACTGTATTCAGCTATAAGATTGATCTTACTATAGCACACTGGTGTTTCAATTCCACTACATTTGCATTTATTCAGTTAGTAGATGCTTTTATCCAAAGCGACTTATTACCTGGTACTGTTTAAAAAAAAAAAAAATAATAATAATAAATCCGGATCTTCACATAACTGCACATTTGAGGGGAAATATAAAAATGTGCACTGCAGTAGCATCTATGACCTTGATTAAGAAAAAGTATGCAATTTACTAATGGAGGCAAATATTTGAATTTTTAAAAAACATTTATTAAATATTTAAATTATTCATAATGTATTGTTACTTGTGTTGTCATCTGTTAGAGCCGTAGGTGATGTTGAATAATACTTTGCATATAATCCAAGCTTTCTTTCCAGGAATCATGCGCATCCTTTTCTACATACTTGTCTAACACAGTAAATAAGTATTCAATTCAATTTTCTTTGTATAGCGCTTTTTACAATAGATATTGTCTCAAAGCAGCTTTACAGGAATATAAACACAGTATACACACAGTAAAAGTGAGAAATTATCCCAACTGAGCAAGACACTGAGTGGTGACAATGGCAAGGAAAAACTCCCTAAGATGTTTAAGAGGAAGAAACCTTGAGAGGAACCAGACTCAGAAGGGAACCCATCCTCATCTGGGTAACAACAGATATTCTTAAAGAGATAATGTCAGTGTTACAACTGCGGCTGAACTGTGCAGTGACGTGCTGTGTCAAGGTAATGGCCAACGTGTCCATCAAAGCTATGATTCAGATGACTACCTACACTTCAACATAAACAGCTTTGTTATAGAGAAAATTGATGGAGTCTTTGGGGAACTTTCCAATGATGTCCTCTTCGACTGGATTAACAAGTTCACCTGTCAGTGCTATGAGGAGAGAAACTGCATGGCTTAATTTGAATCTTTTATCCAGTAAAAGTAACGTTTATAAAAATGAATGACAATTGGCATTGTTCTACACTGCAAAACTTTGCTGTTTGATTATAACTTCTCTTCAGATGATTAATATAAGGACCTTTCAGAACATTCCTTTCTACCATTTTTATATACTGTATATATTTACACCGGTTTCTTATTTCTTGGTACTGTGTTGCTTGAACAAGTAAAAGCTTTGAAACAGATACACACTTTCATTTGCCCTGTTCTTTGAAATGTTAACATTCTAAATAACTGTAATGTTGTTTTATGTCACGCTGCCTCCAGAGTGCTGATAATCTACAAACTGACCTTGGCGTCAAAATATTTAATACTTGATATTCTCTCTCGCTCTCTAGCTATCTATGAAGCAGGCTTTGTTGCCTTTTTTTTTATTATTGATGGTGTTTACAATTAGTCACGCTAACTCAGGACAACATTAACTGTGAATTATTGTGAATTTTTATGGTTAAATGATGGTTAAATTGTTGGTTAAATGAAGTGGAGCACAAAAACCTGCATAATCATAATCTTACTGGGTTTTTTTTTTCCAACTGCAAACAACCATCGGTCAATACTAAAACCACTTTTTCAAAACTGTTTATACAGTCGGCATTATCAAAATGCCTCTTGGTCAAACAGTTAATCTCACCATTCGACCTTAACACAGGTAAGAATTCTCACTCAGAAAGCAAGCATTATCACTCATAACACTGACAACAGTGAGCATTACAGTACATAAATTATGAACTTTTATCTTTGAAGTTTGAATGCTTTTTCACATAAATCAGTATTTCATTATAGAATAAGAATAACACCTTTTCACTTTATTGATTGTTCTAAAGTGTACAGTGCATCCAGAAAGTATTCACAGCGTTTCACTTTTTCCACATTTTATGTTACAGCCTTATTCCAAAATGGATTAAATTAATTGATGATGCCTTTCCAGATGTGCAAGCTGCCCATTCCATAGGCACTAATACACCCGCATACCATCAGAGATGCAGGCTTCTGAGTTGAGCAGTGATAAAAAGCCGGATGGTCCATCTCCTCTTTAGTCCTCTTTAGTTTAGAGGATGCTGTGTCCATGGTTTCCAAAAATAATTTGAAATTTCTATTTGTCTGACCACAGAACAGTTTTCGACTTTGCCTCAGTCCATTTGAAATGAGCTTTGGCCCAGAGAAGACAGTGGTGTTTCTGGATCATGTTTACATATGGCTTCTTCTTTGCATGATAGAGCTTTAACCAGCATTTGTGGATGGTACAGTGAACTGTGTTCACAGAAAGAGAGTTCTGGAGGTGTTTCTGAGCCCATATAGTGATTTCCATTACAGAATCAGGCCTGTTTTTAATGCAGTGCCACCTGAGGTCCCGAAGATCATACAATATTGATTTTTGCCTTGTCCCTTGCACACAGATTTCTCCAGATTCTCTGAATCTTTTGATATGTACTGTAGATGATGAGATATTCATAGTCTTTGCAGTTATACATTGAGGAACATTATTCTGAAATTGTTCCATAAATTGTACACACAGTTTTTCACAGATTGGTGAACCTCTGCCCATCTTTACTTCTGAAAGACTCTGTTTTTCTAAGATACTATTTTTAAACAAGGACGAATAGGCTAGCTCATTAGCATAAATCATCAGAAATGAAGCTTTCCATATATTCAAAATATTCCAAAAAAAAAAAAAAAAAGATTCCAAAATATATAATATAACTGCTGCAACATTATATTATTAAAAAATTATACTTTTTTCTCACACTCCAAAGCAGATTAGCGTCCATTTGCTCAAGGTCCAGAATGAGCATCTGGCCATTCACAGGACTACTTGAGCTCTGTGTCAGGCTTCATGCTGAACAGCTCGAGGCATTCAATCTCAGGCAGCAGATTGTTGCGGCGCTTCATCACAGACACACACACTCATTGTCTTTTTATCATTAAATTACAGTAATTTGGTCAGAATTACTCTAATACCAAAGTAATTAGTCAGAAATTACTTTGGTATTAAAGTAATTTATAGCAAATCATGGTTAAATCCTGGATTATGATTGGTAAGAAGTTTCTATTTATTTATTTATTTATTTATTTATTTATTTTTAATTAATTGTAAATAACAGCTATGCAGCTGCAGATCATAGGTTTATATGAATGCTCATGCCCAAGAACATGTATTGTGGATGCTGTACATAATCTAAGGCTAATGATAAGATGATCAAAAAACATGTTATTTAACAAAGAAAAACGTATGATCATTGATACAGTACATTTATGATGTTTTCTATTGTAACTTCCACAGACAGTTCCCTATAAGAACACCAGAGGACACCCTCCCATGTATTTTGAATTTCTTTCTCTGGTTTCTTGTTTGTGCACTCCTGTTTTGTGTTCTCCCTGATTGGGTTGAAAGCACTTTTATCCACCTCCGAATCTTTACATTTACATTTACATTTACATTTATTCACTTAGCAGACGCTTTTATCCAAAGCGACTTACAAATGAGAGATACAAGCAAAGTGATATCAAGCAGAGAACAATACAAGTAGTGCTACTATACAAGATCCATTAATTGAGTTCTAGAAGAAGTAAAGTGCACCGAGTAGAGGTGTAAGTGCTTTTTTTTTTTTTTTTAAATGAGATGGTTAGGTGTTGACGGAAGAGGTGGGTCTTTAGCTGTTTCTTGAAGATGGTGAGTGAATCTGCAGTCCGGATTGAGGTTGGAAGATCATTCCACCACTGAGGAACAGTTAGTGTGAAGGTTCTGAAAAGGGACCTTGTGCCATGCTGAGTAGGAACTAATAAAGATTAGTCTGTCGCTAATTGATCGCAGGTTGTGTGAGGGAACGTAAGCCTTCAGGAGAGAGTTGAGGTAGGAGGGTGCTGTTCCAGACAAGGTCTTGTAGGTGAGCATCAAGGCCTTGAATTTGATGCGGGCCGCTACAGGAAGCCAGTGGAGGGAAATGAAGAGGGGCGTAACATGGGTTCTCTTCAGCTGGATGAAGACGAGGCTAAGTGATAACATGAACCAACTTATTTTGCTGATGTTCCACACCATTAAATATAACTAAACAGATTTTTAAAAAATCTATGAGGTATTATTCTCTAATTAAAAATACGTTGTAAACAGAACTTGGCAAATAACTGTGGTATAAGGGGAATAAAACACTTCTGGATGTGCAGTACCCTAAATAATGCACAAATTCAGAGCAGGCACCTGTTTAAGGGCTTTAAGGATTCCCTAAGCGGGACAAGAAAATTTTTATCTAGAAGAACGGAATAAATTTATGTGTTTGCATCAATAATAGTGTGAATGTTTGCCAGGACACAGAGATCAATATTGAAACAGTGGGGCTGCTGTCAATAGTACACACTCTTTTTTCCTTCAGCAGAGGCTGAAAGCTGGGAATCTCCTGAAGCTTGAAGACATTGGGGTCATTATGGATGTTGAGTAATGACTGTAGACCTTGAGCTACCATCATGCTGTCATCTATTTTTGTATTCAATGCTTTGCTGGAAATGGCAGGTACTAACAAATATAAATAAAGATATTGCCAGCACTCATTAGTTTGTATTTTGTGGTGTTCATGAGGTATTTCATTCAGAAATCTGCTATAAAGTACAGACCTGTCATTCAAAATAACACCGCACCTTGTTAAATATAGCAAAAAACAAAAGTACATATCCCCGTAGCAGTTTATTTGAATGTTTTGTTCCAAATATTATCTGCTACTCCCAGCAGCAGCTGCTGGTGTTATGAGATGGGAGATTAAAACTGTATATCAATCAATTGCTTGACAAAAATTCAATGTAGAGCAATACATTATATCACTGTGTCTCATTGATGGAATAAGAAGAATATTGGAACACACACATACACATACACAAACACTTAAAGGCAGTTAGTGATTTATAATATTTTACTGTTTAATGTCTGTAATGCTTGAATGGGTTTATGCCGTGTTTCCTCTGAACAGTAATCAAGTTTCGAGAGATAAATTATTTCATTTCAAACCCTCAAAGACTAAACTTAAAGTTTGTCTTTCCTTTTGGGGCATTTGTACTTTGATTGGACATTATGTGCTCAGTCTATCTAGTTTTAGTTTCTCCTAAAAACAAAAATCTATCCTGTTCTATGTTATTCTATTCTAAGTGTCTTCCGAAAATCCTTCTCCCTCATGTACCATTATCTGTAGCTTATCAATGATCATGATGAATCAATGAAAATAGATTAGTCTATGACATCATCTGGTGACTTCTAGAGTATGCTTTAGCTACTTAGATCTGAAAAACATTGGCAACACTGAGATTGCAGCATTGCTTCATTCTGTTCGGTGTGTGTGTTTTTTTGTAACCACTGTTGGCTCCACAGAAGTCGAACATAATCCATTTTAAGGCATTTGGTAACCACAAATAATCTGGTGTGGATGCCAAAAATAAAACCTTATATTGATTTTTTTTAAATCTTTGAAAGACAAGTGAGCTTAGCCCTGCCAGCACATTGAAAGCAGGCGCCCCTGGCTGTTCATTCATGTACAGTTAATTATGGATTGTATGCAAATACTGTTGAGTATTGCAAAATGGAGACCTGTTAGGTTATCACGATAATCAAATGGGATAGCAGTGCAGAAGCAAAATGATGTGTCACAGCCATTTCACAATATTTTGTTGTCTTGTACATTTTTTGAAGTAATTGGTGCATACAAATTAATAACGTAAACAATTCTGCATTATGTTACAATTGTTTTATTTATTTATTTATTTTTTTATTAATTGGTACTAATCACTGCTAGCAATCATTGCTGTGCCCATTTAGCAGAGTGACAGAAAGGGGCCAGTGTGGAAAATGTTGGTAGGAGAGCATGGGCTTCATAAAATTCTTTGACCATGTTTCACTTTACAGTTCAATAAAAAAATAATATAACAATTATAAAAAATTAATAAAACAATTATAAACAATTATATAAATTTTTGACATTTTATGCATGCGTGGATTGTTGATAAAGCTTTCTTCCCACTTTTACACTTTGTTTACTACCCTTTATATTACTGCTTTTTTCCGCCATCTAACATTCATGTTGGAACCATTTTTCTTCCCCATAGCCAGATCAAGAGACATACAAGAGATAAAAAGCTGTTGGCATTAAGTCTGTGTCTGCTATTCAGTTAACCATCACTCTATCAAAAGAAGAGCACAGAAGGGTTGGTGATTATTTAGTCAGTAGTACAAATGGATGATGTGTGAGATGGTTAAAGGTGGCCATTTTCTTTAAAAATTTACAGAAGCAGACTGAAGCCGAGCAGTCCAATTATGGAGAAAGTAGAAATGGCTATAATGGCTTCAGGAAGCAGGGTAGATGAAGAGAGGGGGGAAAGGGTTGAAGTGGTTGGCAAAAACAAGGAAAAGTGGCTAAAATGATGGTACTATTTAATGTGCTGTTGAGCTGTTGTCTAAGAAAGGGAAGGTAGTGAGCCAAGGGCAAAAGAGCATCTTTCTGTGTGCACAGTATGTGGGTGTCTAATGGTTTTCCCATCACTCTCATCCTCATATTCTGTCTCCAACCTATTTTCTAGCAAAGCAAGCTTCTAGTGTACAGCTATATGCAACAGGTTTATTTATTTATTTATTTTTACATACACTTTTTTTTACACAACTTTTTACATAAAATAGAAAAGAGTGAAGTGACAAAGGAAACATGCTTTCATAGTGCACAAATTTAAGCAGTACTTTTGATCATGTCTGTGCAAAGCCTGTGACTACACATGAGCTTGCCAATTTGTACTCACATTTAAGATCTTGTCCAACGTTCATGATAAGTGTCCAATCTTGCTTTCACTGTGAGTTTAGTAATCAGGGTCTAGCTGTGACACACTCCCCAGGCCCCAGCACAGCTCCAATGACTCCAATGAATTAGGTAGTACCCTTACAGATAATTGCGTATTATAATTGGAACCTTTTCCGACGTCAGCGTGTGAGGACCCCATGAATGAGTTAAGATAAGGCTGTAATTATGTGGCCAGCCTCAATATACCCCTTGGGCTGAAGGAAAGGTTTGACAGGCCATCTACACTCACTGCAGCTTGACGCACATGCTGTGTAAACACAAAGGGGCTTGAGTGAGGGATACTGGGAGATCTAGGGAAAAACAGAAAAAAACTGAAAGAAAAATGTGTTTTGGGACCACAGTGAGAGATTATAGCTTTTTAAAATGCTTGTGGAGAGCAGTGAAAGGTGAGACCTGCCATTACAAAAGAATAAAGCAAAAGATGTAAAGGCTAGAATGGACACAGAGATTTTTAAATTATTATTATTATTTTTCTTTACAGGTGATCAGAACTATCTCTTCTTCCTTATATCTTGTGTTCCTGGTAAGTTAACAGACAAGGTAAGAGAACAGACAGAGTGCAGGTTTTATTAAAACCAATGTAGCAAACAAACAAAATGGATAGGAAATATGAAACATAAGACATAAATTAGACACATCTAGTGATTGGTAAGTGTGAAGCAAGCTATAATCAAACCCTAATCAAGACAGAGAGCAAAAGCTTGAACTTGTCATAGGTGCAATGCTGAAGTGAGACTTTGTAAAATAAATAAATAAATAAAAACCGTTGAGAGTCCATGTTATTTAAAGGGAGTAGTTTGATTGCAGGTGAGTTTCATACATAATCAGGGCCCAGTTGGTCAAAAAGTTTAATCTGGATCTGAATGAACTGGATTTGAAAATCCTATGTTTTGCTATCCAGGATCAAGTAATCCATCTTACTAGTGCTCTAAATCAGACTAAATATCACAATGTAGGCTACTAGCTATGCAAAGAACAACATGTAGAATAGCTAGAATGGGGTCACTTTAATTTAAAATTTATTTGAAGAGACAGAACACAGCACAATAAAACAATACAAACATCCCCTTCCCACAAACAAACAAATTTACATTATTCACAAATGCACAGGGCGGCTGTGGCTCAGTCGGTAGAGCGGGTTGTCCACTAATCCACCAACCGTGGGGTTGGCGGTTCGAATCCCGGCCCGGGTGATCCCATGCCGAAGTGTCCTTGGGCAAGACACTGAACCCTAAGTTGCCCCCAATGGCAAGCTAGCACCTTGCATGGCAGCTCTGCTACCATTGGTGTGTGAATGTGCTCTCATTAGTAAGTCGCTTGTAAAAAAAAAATGTAAAAATGATATTTCTGTAAAGCTGCTTTGAGACAATGTACCATTGTAAAAAAGCGCTATACAAATTGATAAATTATTATTATTATTATTATTATTGAGGATATTTTGTACAAATGTATTGTCAGAAAATATTTTTTAAAATTTGTTCTTAAAGAGTATTTATGCAATTATACTATACAATGTATGCCTACAGGTGAAGTGTGTACTCAAAAAACCTGTGTAGCAGGTTGCCTTGAACTTTTAAGTTAAGTCAGCTGTTCTTTTTTTACAGTGCAGCGGGATCAGAGGCAAAACACAAATGACAAATGGTGTAGTGGATATAACATATATTTTTTGTCTATGTGAATGGTTAATACTACAATTAGCACAATGAGAAGGAAATGACTTCGGAAGGGATTTGAAGTTGATCTGTAATTATGAAGTTATTATTTCCTCTGCAAAGCTACAAACGCGGTAGCATGTTTGCGTATTATTTTCAACTCTGAAACTAGTTTAAGCACTGTACACAATAATACACAGGCGTCATCCTGAAGACTATAGCCCTATTTGGATGGGTTTAAATGTACATGGGGTCCTAGGGTACTTTTCTATTTCACAGGCGCTACTCTGTACTCTTTATTTCCGTCATGATTGGCCATGTTGGTGTTTTTTTCGTTCTCCTCTGAGAAAATTACTGGCTGAATTGCCTTCTGTTTTTCGCCAAACTCGGTGGTCATCTGATAATTTTATTCCCATTTGGTTGCACATCCATTATTTCCTATGCAGATGTCTCTAGGACACATTGGAAATAAAGAATACTGCTGCTACTTGCTGAATTTAGTCTCATAGCAAGCACATCAGTGACCCGTTTTGGCCAAGTATTAATTATATAAATGCATTAAAAGTTTTCAGAAGCCACCTTATAAAATGTCAAAATAAAACCACATCTGTCTCTCTTTCCATATCATTTCCATTGGCTTTTTAAAAAACCTAAAACAGGAATGCATCTCTGCTTTTTAAAAAGTCTGACCAAATATGTGATGCCTTTTTCTTTTACAGAAAGTAACCTCTACAGTATCAGTTTTGGTATAACACAATATTAATCAATTTTCACTAACATATAGTTGTGTACTGTATGTAATGCAAGATGTATAGAATTATATGTTTTTCCATAGTCTGCACAATTGAGACCTGTTTATTCACTTACTTTTATATGTATTGATAGACTAAGATGGTAATATTTATATTTATTAAACTGATTGATTGGTTGGATGTCATTCTATTTCTCTCTCAATTGTCATTTCCAAACAATGACTATATATATATATATATATATATATATATATATA
>JAFFST010001847.1:17350-37758 GCA_022414735.1 Noturus placidus | reverse complement strand
ACTATTAATACTCCAACTACTACTACTATTCTTACTACTACTATTAATACTCCAACTACTACTACTATTCTTACTACTACTATTAATACTCCAACTACTACTACTATTCTACTACTGTTAATACTCCAACTACTACTACTATTCTTACTACTACTGTTAATACTCCAACTACTAGTACTATTCTTACTACTGCTGTTAATACTCCAACTACTACTACTATTCTTACTACTACTATTAATACTCCAACTACTACTACTATTAATACTCCAACTACTACTACTATTCTTACTACTACTATTAATACTCCAACTACTACTATTCTTACTACTACTGTTAATACTCCAACTACTACTACTATTCTTACTACTGCTATTAATACTCCAACTACTACTACTATTCTTAATACCACTATTAATACTCCAACTACTACTATTCTTAATACTACTATTAATACTCCAACTACTACTATTCTTACTACTACTGTTAATACTCCAACTACTACTACTATTCTTACTACTACTGTTAATACTCCAACTACTACTATTCTTACTACTACTGTTAATACTCCAACTACTACTACTATTCTTACTACTACTGTTAATACTCCAACTACTAGTACTATTCTTACTACTACTGTTAATACTCCAACTACTACTACTATTCTTACTACTACTGTTAATACTCCAACTACTACTACTATTAATACTCCAACTACTACTACTATTCTTAATACTACTATTAATACTCCAACTACTATACTATTCTTACTACTACTGTTAATACTCCAACTACTACTACTATTCTTACTACTGCTATTAATACTCCAACTACTACTACTATTCTTAATGCCACTATTAATACTCCAACTACTACTATTCTTAATACTACTATTAATACCCCAACTACTACTACTATTCTTACTACTACTGTTAATACTCCAACTACTACTACTATTCTCACTACTACTATTAATACTCCAACTACTACTACTATTCTTAATACTACTATTAATACTCCAACTACTACTACTATTCTTACTACTACTGTTAATACTCCAACTACTACTACTATTCTTACTACTGATATTAATACTCCAACTACTACTACTATTCTTAATACCACTATTAATACTCCAACTACTACTATTCTTAATACTACTATTAATACTCCAACTACTACTACTATTCTTAATACTACTATTAATACTCCAACTACTACTACTTTTCTTACTACTACTCTTACTAATGCTACTATTAATACTCCAACTACTACTACTATTCTTAATACTACTTTTACTAATGCTACTATTAGTACTCCAACTACTACTATTCTTACTACTACTATTAATACTCAAACTACTACTACTACTCTTACTAATACTCTTACTAATGCTACTATTAATACTCCAACAACTATTACTATTCTTACTAATGCTACTATTAATACTCCAACTAATACTACTACTATTCTTACTACTACTCTTACTAATGCTACTATTAATACTTCTCCTACTATAATAGTACTACTATTGCTACTATTAATACTCCAACTACTACTACTACTAATAATAAAGTGCATTTGCCCTAAAATCTGATGTTGAGAAGATTCACTTCCTGTTTCTTCAATTTCGAAACCTTCCAAACCGTGAGCCCAAAGAGCCGCTGAGCCACACTTGATGCCTTTCTCTTTAGGTGCATAAAATATCAGAACGTACAGAATTAGCAGTGTGTATAAAAACAACTACAAGCAGGACTCAAACTGGAACTATATTCTCATCCAATTCCACCACCAAAATTTAAGCCACGCCCCCACTATAAGTTTTAACCTCATAACCTCTCTGAATGATGCGATAATTTTTTTTTCCATTTTAACATGCACTGTATTGAGCAACCCTAAAGCACAGTGAACTTTCCTCACACATCCTGAGTGGAAACACACACCCCCACACACACTCACTTTGAGGCTGCTGGTATCCACGATGAACACTGGACTCCTGCAGAAACAAAACAAGTTATATGCCTTTTGTCAAAAAGTGTAATTTATTTAGACTACTTTATTGTGGTCAAAAAAAGGGCCTTATAGTCCAGAAAATACAATAACTATAACAAAGTATGGGTTAAAATGTAATTTTTCCCCCTTCCGAGTTCTGGCACTCCGTCCAATCAAAAACTACGTTCACTGAAAACAACGTTTTCAGAAAAGATGTAGAAAAGCGTGCTAACTGGGAGTTATTTTTTTAATGTTGCCTCAACGTTAAATAAAACGTTAATTTCTGCTTCATACCATCCTTCCTGTACATGTTGCTTCACTGGATGTATATTTATGTGTGTGTATGTGCGAGAGTGAGAGAGAAAGAAATAAAGAAAGAAAGAGAGAGAGAGAGAGGGAGAGAGAGAGAGGGAGAGAGACTGATTCACCTTGTTAGGAAAGGAGAACTTGGATGGCTCGGCTGTACTCGGGGTTTGAATGGCCGTTAGAAGTGGAGGCCATGAGTGGGTCATTTCCTGTGCGTGAGAGAGAGAGAGTGAGAGAGTGTGAGAGTGAGAGAGAGAGAGTGTGAGAGTGAGAGAGAGAGAGTGTGAGAGTGAGAGAGAGAGAGAGAGAGAGAGGCATTAGAACAGAATGATAGTGAAAGGCAAACAAAGGCTATACTATGCATTACAGGACGCCTCTAGCAGGGACACAGTGAAACAGTCACAGACTTTCTTACACTTTTGCAAACATTAACAGCAATCAGACGAGATAAACTGTTTTAGACACACACACACACACACACACACACACACACAAACTTACTTCTAGGAACAGACTTTCCACTCAACTTCATACAATTCACCAGTGAGACTTCCCAGGATGAAGTGAAGTGAGACAGATGAAGAGATTAAAAGGAAGGGAGAGATAAAGGGAGAGAGGGAGAGAGAGAGAGAGAGAGGTACGAGTGGAAAGAGCAGCAGGAAGGGGAACGTGTGCCATGGTGCTGTACTCACTCTGAGAATCTCCTCCACACGCTGAACCTCATTTGACAGCATCTGCAAGAAAGAAATGTACAATGAGAAACATGACCAGAGCAAAAGAGAGGAAGAGGGAGGAGGGGAGAGACAGAGACTGTGTGTGTGTGCGCGTGTGTGTGTGTGTGTGTGGGAGCGAGATATCCATCTATGAGCACATGTATCACAGGCAACTAAACCACTTGAGCCACATGACATTTAGGCTTTACTTCAACACACACACACACACACACACACACACGTGCAGAGAGCGAGAGAGAGAAACACACAAACACACATACAGAAAGAGAGAGAGAGACACACACACACAGAGACACACACACAGAGACAGAGACACAGAGGCGCACACACAGAGACAGAGACACAGAGGCGCACAGTGACACGCACAGTGACACAGACGCACAGTGACACAGACGCACAGTGACACAGACGCACACAGACAGACGCACAGTGACACAGACGCACACAGACAGACGCACAGTGACACAGACGCACACAGACAGACGCACACAGACAGACGCACACAGACAGACGCACACAGACAGACGCACACAGACAGACACACAGACGCGAACAGAGAGAGCGAGAGACCCACACACAGACACATACGCATAGAGAGAACGAGAGAGAGACACACACACAGACACGTACAAAGAGCGAGAGAGAAACACACAGACACACACACACAGAAAGAGAGAGAGACACACACACACAGAAAGAGAGAGAGAGACACACACAGAAAGAGAGAGAGAGACACACACACACACACACAAAGGCACACACGCACACAAAGACAGAGACACACACACAGAGACACACAGAGAGACAGAGACACACAGAGAGACAGAGACACACAGAGAGACAGAGACACACACCCACACAAACACAGAGGCACACAGTGACACACACCCAGTGACACACACCCAGTGACACACACCCAGTGGCGCGCGCGCACGCACAGACACGCGCGCACGCACAGACATGCACGCAGACACACACGCACAGACACACACGCACAGAGAACGAGAGACACACACACAGACACACATGCATAGAGAACGAGAGAGAGACACACACACACAAACAGACACACGCACAGAGAGAACGAGAGAGACACACACACAGACACACACACATGTGCAGAGAGCGAGAGAGAAACACACAGACACACACACAGAAAGAGAGACACACACAAAAAGACAGAGACACACACACAGACACAGAGACACACACACAGAGAGACAGACACGCAGACACACAGGCACGCAGAGACACACAGGCACGCTGAGACACAGGCACGCTGAGACACAGGCACGCGCGCACGCACAGGCACGCGCGCACGCACAGAGAACGAGAGACACACACACAGACACACACGCATAGAGAACGAGAGAGAGACACACAAACACACAGACACACACACACATGCACAGAGAGAACGAGAGAGACACACATGCACACAGAGACACACACACACAGAGACACACACAGACACCAAGAGACACACACACACACAGAGAGAGAAAGACACGCACAAACACACAGAGATGCACAGAGACGCACAGACACACACACACACACACTCACAGACACACACACACGCACACACAGAGAGAGAAAGACACGCACAGAGACACACACACGCACAGAGACACACACAGACACACACACACGCACAGACACACACACACTCACACAGACACACACACACTCACACAGACACACACACACTCACACAGACACACACACACTCACACAGAGAGAGAATGAGAGAAAGACACTCACACACACCACTTTCTTTCATTCTACAGCTGCAACATTCATTTATCTTCACTAATCGCTTTATTCCTGATCAGAGTCATGGGGATCTGGAGTCTATCACAGAAACACACCAGTCCATAACAGGGCACATTTTTTGCATTGCAATGAAAGGTTCCTGTAGAGGAAGTGCGTGTGTGTGCGTGCGTGTGTGTGTGTGCGCGCGTGCGCGCATGTGCCTGTTCCTGCAAACCACATTACTTCCTAGTCTAATTCTACCTCCATACTTGTTTTGATAACTATGTTAATTAAAGTAAGTGCTTGTAAACACTTTATTTGTATGTATTTCTACTGGAATTAAAAATGTATTATTAAAACTCTATTGTTAAATTTTATAACTAATCCATAAATTAACAGATCACCAAAATAATAGGTACAGCCCATCTTCCCTTACACACCATGTGTGGGAATCAGGAAACACACTTTTACACACACACACACACACACACACACACACATAATTACACAAGCAGCCGTCCGAATGACTAAACCCTGAGTGAGGCCTGTGAGCTCGATGTTATGTTATGCAGGTTTCCGAAAAGCCTGAGGAATGTCGACACTCCTTCCAAAAGAAGTTTACACCATCCTGGGATATTCCAGTCGAGGAGACTCCAAGCTCTGCCTTGGAAACTCCTGAGCAAAGGCGTGGCAGCCGTTGTAGGAAAATAATCAACGGCGGGGTGGCATGATAACGAGGCTTTACTGATAACACACCAAAGTTGACCATTCTTATACTACGGCAATTTACCAACGAGTATAATTTTTTTATATCCTGTCAAGACACGTCGTATATTTTTTTTATCTATTTATAGTTACGCGTCACGGTATGTCCGTGAAACAGGTTAGTTCTCGTTCTCCTCAAGACTTTCCCCATGAGCGTGTTTTTGAGAATCAACAATCATTATGTTTACATGGACAACAATAATCCAATATTAACCTGATTAAGACAATACTCTGATTAAGAAACTACCATGTAAACAGTCATTTTTTATTACCTTAATCTGATTAAAGTCATACTTCTCAGTAAACACAAGTCGAATTAAGACATTCCTGTTTTAGTCGCTCTATTGACGCATAGTACAGACATGTAAACACCTTAATCACACTATTAACGTCATGTGGGAGTTTTCACCGCATTTTGCAAAAGGACAAGTACACACACGGCAATGCTTAACTGTTTGACGGCAAACAAGAGCACAGTTGCGTCCGAAACCGCGTACTTACATACTATATAGTAGGCGAAATACATGCATCTCAGCCATTATATAGTAGGTAAGTATGCGGTTTCAGATGCAGCCCACAACTTCAAGCCATGTCGATTGTCCAGCATACAAGTCACCATTGTCAGATATGCTGTTATAGAAAATTCATCAACACCGTCCAAGCAATCAGACTCAACCTTCTAATAAATGCTGGAGTGGCAAGTCTACCATAAAACCATTAATAACTAATAAATATGTCTGTAGAAACATGGAAAAAAAGAGACGGCTAATAGACATAAGTATACTGTAATTACTTGGTCTCTCATGTCTAAAAATATTTGTATTATTATTATTATTATTATTATCATCATAATCATCACTAGCAATTAGTCAGAATATTTTAAACGTAATTAGCCATGGTTAATTTCGCGAATTTTGCACAGTTATCCACAATAAAATAAGAATAAAAAACTGTGCAAAATAATAATAATAATAATAATAATAATAATAATAATAATAATAATAATAATAATAATAAACAATCCAAAAAAAGCAACACTGCAAAAGCAGGCGTTTTTTGGCTGAAACGATCGCCAAAAAAAAAAAAAAAAAAAGTACGTACTGGAAAGACTGGGGAGTGTTTTGCCCAATGACAGGGTCAGCAAAGGTCTCATGACAAACCACTGACACACACACGTTTTGAAAGAGCTTTCCACTACACCCAACACTAACCTTAGTAACCAGAAGAAAATTGACCCTTTATTATTGTTGTTGTTGTTAGTGTTTTTAGCCGTAAAACACCTTATTTTTTGTGTAGTGATTGTGGGGACATGACACGATCCTAACATTGTGAGGACCAAAAAGAAAAATAGAAATAGATTTAAGCTGGACTGTGTGAGGTCAACAGATAGAAAAGGATAAATACCACAAATGTGTGAAAGTTAATTTTTTTAATAATTTTTTTTAACTTTCATACTGGACATGATTCGATTTTAGGTTTAATCGTAAAAACACCCATTATAATCAGATCTAATACATGAAATATACGAAAAGTCCAACGAGGAACCAATAAGAGTACGGAGAATTACTATTTCTTTACCCTTTCACCCAACATCAATGCCTTTTCTCACCTGTTAGATAAAAAAAAGCACATTTTTATTTACAATAATTGTTATAAGTAAATAATTACCAAATCTTAAAAATAAAAAGTTGAAATCATGTATATGTAGTTTAACCCTCATTGCTTCCTGATTTTTTGGACCTCCGGTATTATAGGTGAAGCACCATTCAGTTTAGCTTTGTGTATTTCTTATATTATCTTACCAGCTGTGTCGTATTCTTTAAATACAGATTTCTCAGTACTGTAGATGGTGCTGTTAATGCAATTTCATTTGAAGTCACGCTGCGAACACGCCGGTGTGCAACAGAGCACCCGGTAGCCAGACACTTCCTGTGCAAGTGACCTACTTTCCAATGCAAGTGCAAGACTATGCTTCCTCCAACCGAGACAAAATATACCTCGTTTCTATACGGAAGCTTTTCTGAGCTGGTTGGTTATGAAGCAGGAAAGCATAGGATCAATACTGATCAGATCTGTAAAAGAACTCTCAGAACATCATGAACATCTTATTGTTTCTATAGCAACAAGACCTCGCATGGCCGACACGGTGAAGCGTGAATTGTTTCTATGCAAAGAGAGAGTTTATTTAACAGTTCTATGGAAGGAGTCTCCAGTGTCAGACGGAAAGCTAGGTGTTTTTCAAGAAAAGCGGGACAAGTGTTCACGTTTTTGCGCTGTCTTACGATTTTCGGGGGGGGTGGGGGTGGTTAAGGAACATGACGTGTCGTTATGTAATGCATGAATAATTGTAATCGCTGCAATATAAGGAGAATAAAAACGCTTCAGGGCGTGCCATTTTAGGATCCGTGTCACGTCGTCGGCGATTATTTTCCTAGAGTCAAGGAGTTCCGTTCCCTACGTAAATCGACCGAACGATACGTAATCTAGTGATCCCTGTTAATGATATATTAACCTAAATATGTATTCGATAACTCAAAAAGCAAGACAAGCAACAAAAGCACCAGCCACTTGAGACAAATACGAGCGTCAACTTGTCGTTTTGTAACGCGAATGGAGGATAAGTGAGTATTTATCTATCCATCTGTCACTGTTGGGAGCAGGGGAGCACTGAGATGCGACATCACCTCACCTCACCTCACTTCAGCCCTTGGGAACATCTAAGATAATAATTAATAAAAATATCCTCGCTCATCCTTGACACATGTGGCTGAGGTAGAAGCGTTACAGCCTGAGGAGCGCGAGAGATCAGCAGCACCCGAAGTCGTGAGGAGGAATTTGTTCAGACGTCCTGTTGGGTTTCGTGAGTATCGCACACCGCTGTTGCTCCAAAACCCAAACAAATCAATCACAGGACGCTCGACTCAGCAGAAGAGTTTACAAAACCGAGAAGCGGTGCGTGATACAACAATAAGCTCTCTCTTTCGCTTTCCGAGAATGCTTTTATTAGACTATCGGTAAAAATGGTGGAAGAGTGAGCGGATTCGAGATGTAGGAAAACGATTTCGTACATCATCTGTGCAAAGACGTTCGTTTAGCATCTATGGAAGGAGTCTCCAGTGTCGGTACTTTGTAACAGTCAGAGACAAAGTGGTAACTATATTTTCTGACCTTTTTTTGGACAAAAGGAGTCCAAGTTTGGTTTTGTTTTTTTATACCTACGATCGTATTTAAGTAAAACTGCAAAATATAAATACTTGTGCATCATTCAGCATTGCCAGCCCATGGGGTGGGGGTACAAACTTTTGCCTTTGAACGTACCTAGCCAGAATTAAGGTTTGTTGGAGAATGTTTTAAAAAAACCTTTTTAAACTTAAAATAAAACCAATTATATTAAATCAGTAAGGCAACAAGTGTGAACAAGACTTATTTTTTAACTTAAGTCACATCTACACTATTACATCCTTTAAAAAGAAATTTAAATTAGGAAAAAATGTATAAAATCAATGTTATTTTCAAACACAGGCTCGAGATTTGTCGTCAGAACCGTTAATATTTTAACAAACTGCAGGAAAGCGCTAAAACACGACCCTGAATATGGAAACACGACAACAGAACACTTCGCCATCAACTCGAAACAGAAAAGGGGTGGTCCTTACCGATCATCACACACTTGTTGCTGATTGGCTGCGCAGGTGGAAACCCTAGACCTGAAGGATGCTTACAGTAAGTGGAAATGTGAGCCTAAATGAAACCAGTGAAGCTTTTATTCTGGCTTATTTTTAATCAGAGGCATTCATCAGATATTATTCATTAGATCAGCTCTGAACGTTTCAGGAAAATGTATTTATTTATTTTTTAAAGTCTGATTATTTAGATGAAAGTATTACGCTTCCTTATAATAACATGTTCTTCACATTAAAGGGTTTCACTAGGCTAACTTCATAACAGAATGATTATCTGTCCTTGTGCTGGTCTCAGAGTGATGTTCATTCAGGAACAAGAATGTGACATGCAATAAGGACCGCCCCTTTCCGTTGTCTGTTATTGGGTTTATTTCGGTTTTGTGGTTGCGATTTTGGTCTTTATGTCGTGTTTTTAATTCGTTTCGGTCACAGTTCTGGATGTGCTGTTGTGTTATTGGTCTTGATGTGTTTCCAAGCGTACTGTTCCATTCTTCGTTTTGTCGCCATGTTTTCAGCTTCGTCGTCGTCGTCTCTCGATATCGATTTTGTTGTTGCGTTCTGAACTTGCCGTTTTGTTTTTCCGGTTTTGCTGTTGCGTTACCGAATTTAACTGTTGTGGTTCCAAATTTGCTGTTGTGTTTTCGGTATTTATCGCTGTGTTTCAGAACATGTGTTTCGACATTTGAAGCTGTGTTTTGCAAAAGTTTCCAAAATGTACTGGACAGTTCTTTGTTTTTATCATTGTCCCTTTGATACCATTGTCGCGTTTCTGAATTTGCTCGTCCATTATTTTGGTTTCAGTGTCACGCCTCTGAATTTGATGTTGAGCTTTTGGGTTTTGCCATCATGCCTTTCCCACCCCATTCTTGCGTCTCCAAATTTGACGACATGTTTTTGATTTTCTTCTCTGCGTTTTTATATTTTATTTATTTGTGCCATATTTTTGGGTCGGTGAATTGTTTCGCACTTACACGAGACCATATTAAATTCAGAATATCCTGTAATTACTTACACTTACACACACGACTATATTTAAAAGAGAAGTGTACTGAAACACCTCGGTGTTGCCTCTCTAACCCAGACAGAGCTGCGTTTTGAACACTCAGTAGATGTTTGCCAGTAAGCACACACTACACTACACACTACAGACAATTCCTGAAACACGGCCGGTGACTCAGCCGCCGGCGTGTCTTGACCCATCTTCATGAGCTGGTTCTCGTTATTCTCTCGCTGCCTCTCTGGACACAAGCCAGGCTTCATGCGGACACACCCTGCCTGTGTGCACCAACACCGCCAGCTATTGCTCAATTATACCATTCTACACTTCTCCCTCTCTCTCTCACACATACATGTAATCTGATACCCTACCTTATACTTTAAAGTGATGTTTAACCTTTTTAAACGATCGTTAAAGTTCTCCGGCACCAAAAAAGCCTCGCTGTCGTCTGTGCACTGACGCCTTCCTCTAATGACCCAGAGAGAGTTTCAATTACAAGCTGCACAAAAATAATAATAAAAACAGGTCATAAACTCTCAAACATACCTGGGGGGTTCTAACCTACAACACATGTGTGCTTTGTTTCGTGTGAAGCACTGTTCAGATGTCAGCATCATGCAGTTGCAGGAAAATAAATCAACAACGGTAGGACGGTGTGATGAATCCGAGGCAACACGACATCCAGGCAGTGGTTTATTCTTCTTGCATACAACATAACAATGTGCCAACGATTACAGTTTTTACTTCTATTTTTATTATTATCTATTTATAGTTACATATAAAACTCTTTTTGCATCCGTTCTCTCTCTCTTTGTTTTTTTTTAAGTTAAAAATAGAAATAAGCGTATCTTTTTACGCTACAGAGAGCGATAGACCACGGACACTGGAGACTCCTTCCATAAATGTTTAATTACTTAAAAAACCTTATCTTACAGAAAACAATTCCACACGTTTACGCACTTGGTCTCGATGAACGAGCGGTTACTATAGAAACGATAGACAGGACACGTTAAGCAGGTTTTTCCTTTAATTTGTCACCCGTGTTACAGTGTACTGTATTATTCGATTCTGCAATTAATCATTTTAATAACAACAGTGAGTCAATTCACACAGGTATTGTGCAGTTACATGTACACCAGGCCTCGGCTGCTCTTCACACTGCTGGATGTGTTCGTGTTTAAAAGATCTGGTTGTGTTTGTTACGTTTTTTTTGTGAGCCACTTGTGTGGACACGTCCCGCTTTCACAACAACCTAAAGGATCTGCTTGTTGTTTCGGAACGACGCCTGGTCGCTGGTCTGTTTACATTTCACACAAGCTGCGTTTCCACGGTCCTTTCTCCTTGCTAGATCAGATAAGATGTCAGACGCGGAACAGGCGTGTGTTTAAAAACAACAACACAACGAGGATTAGCATGAAACAGTAAAGGAGTTGTGCAAGATAAAGCTAAAAAAAGCCTGAACGAACACACAGGACAGACGAGGGAGGTCATGTTACAGCTGTAAAAATAAATCCCCCCACGCTCCACATGAGCTTTTGTGGGTTTTTGACAAGATCCGGGAATTCGTTGCTTTCCAGTTTTCACCTTTAAAAATAAGTAATATAATATATATACATATATATATATATACATATATACATACATACACATATACATATATATATATATATATATATATATATATATATATATATATATATATATATTTGAGGGGTTGAGGCTAGATAAACAGCAGATCACTGTGGGAGCAGGTTGGAAAAGAAAAGGAAGTTTTAAAAAATGTGAAAAAAAGAAAAGGACTGAAGAACAGAAAAGCAAAAGAAAGGAGGAAGAAAAGAATTATAGAGTAATAATGAGAAAGTCAGGAAAATGAGAATGGAAAAGCAAAAAAACAAAGAGGTGCCGTAAGGTGTGTGTGTGTGTGCAGTCAGTGCAGTGAGGTGTGTGTGTTGACATGCATGTGTGCAGTAAGGTGTGTGTTGACATGCATGTGTGCGGTCAGTGCAGTAAGGTGTGTGTGTGTGTGACATGCATGTGTGCGGTCAGTGCAGTAAGGTGTGCGTGTGTGTGTGACATGCATGTGTGCAGTCAGTGCAGTAAGGTGTGTGTGTGTGTGACATGCATGTGTGCAGTCAGTGCAGTAAGGTGTGTGTGTGTGTGTGTGACATGCATGTGTTTGCAGTCAGTGCAGTAAGGTGTGCGTGTTGACATGCATGTGTGCGGTCAGTGCAGTAAGGTGTGTGTGTGTTAACATGCATGTGTGCGGTCAGTGCAGTAAGGTGTGTGTGTGTGTTTACATGCATGTGTGCAGTCAGTGCAGTAAGGTGTGTGTGTGTTAACATGCATGTGTGCAGTCAGTGCAGTAAGGTGTGCGTGTGTTGACATGCATGTGTGCGGTCAGTGCAGTAAGGTGTGCGTGTGTTGACATGCATGTGTGCGGTCAGTGCAGTAAGGTGTGTGTGTGTTGACATGCATGTGTGCAGTCAGTGCAGTAAGGTGTGTGTGTGTTAACATGCATGTGTGCAGTCAGTGCAGTAAGGTGTGTGTGTGTTGACATGCATGTGTGCAGTCAGTGCAGTAAGGTGTGTGTGTGTGTGTGTTCTGCGGTGGTTGGTGCAGGTGGATGAGTGACTGAGTGAGTCACCACTCTGACCTGGATTAGCAGGAGCAGCTGTGAAACAGTCTATTCAGCGTTATTCACCGCTCAGATCTGGCACGTGTGCCGCTTTTACCAACAAACACTCGAGTGCTGCCTCTCACATCCGTCTGCTCCTGGGGGCCTGGGGAGTCAGACTCAGACTTCTGCGTTTTGATAAACCGAGACCTTTTTAATAAAATTCGAAAACTCTGGCGAGTAAAAATAAAGTATCAAATAATAAGAGCCTATAAAGTATTGCTAAAGTATGTTACTTTTAAAATCCAAAGGAAAAGTAGAAAGTATAAAAGAAAAGAAAAGGAAATGAAAGAAAAGAATGAGGAGAAAAGAACGGCAGAAGAAAAAAAACGAGAAAAAAAAGAGGCTAGGTATCGCTAAGCTGTTACACCAAAAAATAGGTGGAAAAAAGAAGAAATAAAAAAAAAAGTTGAAAACAACAAAAAGAATATAACCGAAATCCAAAGTGAAATGAGAAAAGAAAAGAAGAAACAAAGAACAAACCAAGCAACAAAAAAAGAGAAAAACAGAAAAGGGAAAAGAACAGAACAAGAAAAGGAGAGTAGATCCAAAAAGAAAATAAAAAAAGGTAGGCTGTTATACATCCATCCATCCATCCATCCATCTTCAACCGCTTACTCCTTTTCAGGGTCACGGGGAACCTGGAGCCTATCCCAGGAGGCATCGGGCACAAGGCGGGGTACACCCTGGACAGGGTGCCAGTCCATCGCAGGGCACAATCACATACACACTCACATTCCTACACTACGGACACTTTAGACACACCAATCAGCCTAACATGCATGTGTTTGGACTGGGGGAGGAAACCGGAGTACCCGGAGGAAACCCCCGACACACGGGAGAACATGCAAACTCCGCACACACATGGCCCTGACGGGACTCGAACCCCGGACCCTGGAGGTGTGAGCTACAAATCCAAAGAAAAAGGAGGAGAAATGAAAAGAAAAAAATTAAGCTTAAAAAAAGGAAAAGTTGAGAGTAGAAAAAACAAAATTATAGAAAAGAAAATAAATAAGTTGGGGGGGGGGTGGAAATGAGATTAGAAAAAGAAAAGAAATTTTCATGAAGCATGCTAGCTTCATTACGTTGTGTCAGAAATACCCAGAATTACATTAAGCCAAAGCAATCAGTTCATTGGACTGGTTCGCATTCTCCGGACTGTTCTAGAACCCTCCGACCAATCCATCAAAATCTCAACCGAACCAAATAACAAACAAACAGATAATACTGAGAACAGAATCGCAAAAAACAACATCATGATACAGATTAGCAACCGAAAGATCGCTCGGTCACCGGCTGTCAACATCATACATCACGTCAACATCAACAAACAACAGACCCATCATTTGGTTCAAAGTCAAACATGAAGTGAACACATCCGATTACATTGAGAGACTTTATGATCATCTTTCTGATGGTGACAGAACAGGAAGCCGGTACAAAACCCCGATTATGCAAACATTCATCCGCAGAACGAACAGGACGGAAGCAGGCGGATTTATCAACGCTCGGTTGGATCTGCCCTTTCCTTGACCGTGTTGGACATTACATTGACAAAGCGAGGTTTTCAAGTTCACTGCCAAACAGCATCGTACACACACACACACACACACGATCTCCCACCCGCACCCACCCCCACCCCTCAGCGAGCGGTCGAGTACGAGCTAGCCGTAATTCAATTCTATTAGATTAATAGACAAATCTAATCAACTATAGCTGACTCGAACACTTCTCAAGTGGGCACTTCAAAACGATTTCTGACTGGGACGTAAAATGGAGCAATATGTAATGATGTAAAAAGGTCATGCTACATTCTGATTTAACGATATGTCAGAAAAAAAAACCAGGATATGCTTGGATAATCAGCAGTTCCAAACTAACGAGCATGAAAATGTACTTAAACCAGCTGGGCCTTGAATACCATACATACTTCACAATGTTCTGGTGTTGACCCAAAGTTGCCAACTCAAACTGAACAATT
The DNA here is from genome assembly GCA_022414735.1 of Noturus placidus. Lineage (NCBI taxonomy): Eukaryota > Metazoa > Chordata > Actinopteri > Siluriformes > Ictaluridae > Noturus > Noturus placidus. Next base: position 22,874 of record JAFFST010001847.1, on the reverse strand, counting down.
TTTTGATAAGCAAATATTTCCGACTCAAACGTGCGTAAGCCTGGTTATCAGATAATAAAAAATTATAAATAAATAAAAACAAACACTCACCTCTACAGACTGCGACGGGATCTTTAGCGGAGGAAGGTTCGGCTTGCCTACGTTCTTCAGATCCGACAAGTTCTCGTAAGATTGTCCGTGATAGTCGTCGGGCGATGGTTTAAGATTCGGGGACTCGTTGTTGACCTGGTCAGGTCCATCCATGGGTCGGACCAACGCCATGGGCTTCCTAGAGTTGGCCAAGTTGGGCTTGGAGGAGAGTGGAAGCGGGACGGTCTGAGAAGCCGGGATTGGAGCGTCTCCGCCCAGGTGGGCGGTTTCCTTTTGTTGGGCCTCTGAACGCTGCGACGAGACAGTCCTTCCGGAAGAACTTTTGCACCGAGGGGAAAGTGAGTGCTCGTTGGTACCGTTGTCGTCATCCATGTCCTGTTCTGATTCGCTGGAATGTAAAGGGGACAAAGGTTCTGCAGGCGGTGAAAGGTCCGGAAGAACAGGAGGCGGTAAGTTGGCGTAGTCTCTCATGTCAGGCCAGGAGACTGTTTTCGTTTGATGGGATTTGCTGGGACCTTCTTTGCTCTGGACTGGGAGGGAGATTTCCAGGATCGGGAACTTCTTCGAAGGCTTAGACGAGCTGTGACTAGAGTGGCCTTGTTTAGTGCTTCCGTACGACGATGAACTCTGGAATGAGGGATCCATTTTGTTCTTGTGCACGGGGTTCCCTGAATGTCCATACGACGATGACGAAGGGGGTTGATCCCTGGGTTCCCCATCAAACTGGTTACACTGGAAGTTATTCCCATCCTCGTAATTACCGAGCATCCTCTGGATTCGGCTGGACAGTTCATCGCCTTTGTTTGTCTAAGAAAAAAAAAAGAACGAAAAAACATAAAGTCCTGCATAGGGTAAAGCTTTTTGTGCAAATCATAACGAATAACCCGTGTCATTTTATAACCTTTACTCCATGTGGTGTGATATTTTACCCAGTCTAACCCTACCGCTAAAACTTCTGCCATGGTTGTATCCACGCTAGCACACATCGGCGTTAATGGAATTTGGGTAATCGGACCTTTTTAAGACACCGCTAGCTTGTGTAATGTTGAGTCTCACAGACAAGGACGTTAAACTCCTGGGTTTCGAATCCCAAGAGGTTTATATGCCATGATCACATCCTGTACTGTCAACAACCATATCTCAGCAGAACATCTTTATCTACCATCTTTAAACTGTGTTTGCCACGAAGCTTTTCCATACCAAATAATAGGCCCCGGATGTCTGTTGAAGACTGCAATTACAGCTTACAGTAGCAATAAAACCTCTGGCGGGGATGCGTTGCAGAAATACAGCCATGCTCGTCTGCAAAAAAGCTTACTCAAGCAGGAACTATAATCCTAGCATGTACATGACAGCTAATGTAGCATCGAACGTTTATCCTGAAAAGCTTAACAGGGCCCAGCTGACACATGTAGCGCAGACGACAAGGCACGTTTAAAGTGAAAAAGTGGAACAACTGTTGCCCTCAGGCCACTGAGTGCACTGAAGTGCTCTCGCTGGCCTGATGATAACAGAACGCTAACGAAGTTTAAAAGGCAGGTTAGTCTGACTGCACGGGGAGAGTGGACGCATAAACACAGCTGACCGTTTCCCAGGCCCAGTTCTGAATAGCACAGCGTTTGTCCTACACTGGCTTCTGCTTTTTCTGTCTTGTTTTGACTTCTTGAGATCCGAGGAACAATTTTCATATCGTTCTTCTTTATCCTCATTTTGTTCTTTTGCAGATTATGATTTTCAAGACAGGACACAATTGAGGATTAAGGGCCAGGCAGAGGCAGGTGCATTTGAACTCCACACCATACCCATAACCACTGAGCTACCATTGTTTGGACCCTTGAACAAGGCCCATAACCCTCTCTGATCCAGGGGCGGTAAAAAATTCCACTCTACTGTACTAGCAAGGATGTTTTCTTCTTCGTTTTCTTCTTTAGATCTTCCAATCCAATCCGCTGTATGCACATAAAGGCATAAAAGTGTGTGATGTTGGCTGACTGACAACACAGGATGTACCTTGACACCTTGCATTAAATACTACCACCACCATGCTTCTAATCATTTTCAGAACTTCTCAACGGTTCATTCGCTCCTTTCCTTTCCTTCCTGTCTCCATATCTAGACACTGTGACGAATACACTGCCCATCTCTCCGACGCTAAAAGGGGGGGGGGGAAATGGGACAAGACGGGATCCGTCTTTCTCCATCACACACTGCTTTCTCTTCCTGTCTCTCACACTGCTTATTTCCTTCTCCCCACCGCCTCCTGTTCACCAAGGAGCCTAATTAACTGCCGTAGCCAGATAACGAGCTGTGGGAGCAGATGGGTGTCTGATGGGAATAGGAGAGAAGACAGACGGCCCACCATCCTACTTTTAGAAGAAAGAAAAAAAAAAGAGACACCCTCACCTTTCCTCCTTCTGCTTTTGTGCTTCTCCCTCTCTATCTCTCGAGAATCCATCAGTCATTCAATCCTCAGTCTCATCCCAAAGCCCTGACAGAGAGGCTCCAAGGGGCCTCATTAAAACACTCGCTTTTGCATTCATACATGCATGTGTGTGTGTCCATGTTCATCTCAACCAGCAGCACCCTCAGGGCTTCTCCATCCACATCTACAGATGTAAGACAGACTCAAGATTTCTACTTGACAAGAAAATTAACCCATCGTGCATCCAAATTACCCTAAAATGGACACACCTCTTGCAGAACCTCTACAGAATGAAACACGACTGGGAAGCTCATCAAGCTCAACTGAGCATGGATTCTCCGTCCGAACCTACAGTAGTTACCTTGAGCAACAGCTCTAGAACTTATGGACTTTAGAGAAACGTCTCGAAGTAGCTCTAAGGAGTAGTGTGAGATTCCCTGTGTGAAAGGATCGGTTTTGTAGTCTCTATCTACAGTCATGTCTTCGTATCGAGCAAGATCGTTCGCCTGGTATAATATTAGTTTTCAATTCAGCCAATCAGCTAACAGGCTAGTTAATGAAAGGCAAAACTGAGACTAGAGAAGAAAAGACATCTAGCAGAATTTCACCACAATATGTCTGGCATCACCGCTATTTAGCAGCTCCTCCATTTTTGCGACAATCTTTTTTTTTTTTCAACAATGTCGAGCAGGTCCTCCATTTTACTTTTAAACCATTCGAACGGAATGCAGTCCGACCCACTTGGCTTTCTCGTGAATTCACAGGTCAAAGTTCACCTAATTAAAGTTGATGAAAGGAACCGATTCTAGAAACGAACAATTTCACATCCCACATCCTTTCCACATCAGCAAATCATCGTCATTTTTTAAAGCACCCTGACGGCATTTGGTTGGTGGTTGGTTATCTAGCTTACAGTTAGAAAACAAATGTTAAAAAATCCATTAATGACGCTGGCAAACTTGCAAACATAGCATATCTCGTATCTATCCGAGACCATGCAAGCTCACGTTATCTAGTGTTCAATCATACCCCTGTGGTTGCGGTTTTCTATTTAGCATCCTGGCTAACTTACAGAACGTTAGCGTCCACTCTCTACTAGCCGCTAGCGATTAAGTCCGCGTGCCATTTTGTCTGATAATCCTGCTGTGTAAATTATTATCGAGTAGCCCATGTCTGCTCGTGATGCTTTTTAGAAATTTAGCAGCCCTATTAAACAAGCTTAGCTAAACAATATATTACAATAGAGTCATGACACCATTTTTAAAAAACTATTTTTTTTTATACGAGTTAGAAAGACCAGAAAGACCTGACCAATCGATGTTCACCTTGTAAGGCTCCCCGAAGAGCGGCGTACTCTCCTGATACAGCTCCTTGTCCTGCAGGGTCTCCTGGTTCCTCCGCTCCCATTCTTTCCTCCGCAGGACGTTCAGTTCTTCGCGTACGCTGTGTAACCACCCCACATACAAAAAAACAAAAATAAACATGCAGAAGCACGATCAGATTTTAAACCACAGAAGGTTTATGGAGAAGGCAAGCAAGCTCCGGTTCAAGATCATAATAAGGAATACCTCAACTTCCCAAGCTTCCCAAAGCCATGCTTTGTAAAGGCAAATGAATCAATATTAAGTCTCAAATAAGTTGCTAGATGCAACAAATCAGTTTTATATTAATACTTTCATTCTAAAACCAGAAAGTCATAATGTCTATAATAACAGATTAAAAAATAAATAAATAAATAAATAAATAAATAAATAAATGATGGGTCATATTTTAATAAATTAAAAAATTGCTAGCTATGGCAGATTGCTTTATTATTTTAGGCTACGTTTATTTACAATGCTTGTGTTCATGACTGGCCTAAAATCATCTTGCAATCAGCCTCAAATCTGACAATTATCCAGGAATTAGTTATTGATTGTATTTGCTGTTGTTTACGTTACATACTTGATTGGGGCAGTTGGTTTGGACGGGTGCGAACGGCACAACCCAACTCGTGTGTGAACTAAAACCTGTCCGAGGCCGCTCTAACGCAAGAATTACGCAACAGGAAATTGTTCAATATTGTCGGAAGATTGTCGAATCCCGATGACGCAACAAGCGTCACTTGGGCAAAAGTGGCCGTGCTACTCCGGGTGGGAGGGACGGCATTACTCTGTCTCCTGTCAATCAAAGCAATAACCAATCGTGGATGTCGGTAAGCTCGGGTATATGGAAGAGGGCAGAGAACGCGTTCTTTTAAGTTTTTCGAAAAGATGCTGTGGTGTCCATGCTGGAAAAAAAAAACAAAAACAAACAACAAAAATAGAAACCCTCATAGAATTTGTAACGGTTAAAACAGGAATTGTATTGGTTTTAATTGAAACTGTAAATGGTCCCTGTGGGTCTCTACTGGTAATTTGTTACCTTCTATTGGTGGCATGTTATGTCTAACGGATACCATTAAGTACCAATAACTGTTTCAATCGTTAGATGATGGTTTGTAATTGTATTTTTAGTGGAAACTATTACAATTTCTGTGATGGATTTTTTACCCAGCAGGGTTCACATGTCTGAGGAAGCACGTTCTAGCTGTTGTGCAACACGAAAAAAAACATGGCTGGTGGATGGGAACTGGCAAAAAGCCTAAATATATTGGGAAAAAATGTTTTCACAAGCACATTTCCACTCGCTCCTCTTAGCGATTTGTTGGGTTTTTTTGGTCTGCTTAAATCTGTTCAGTGTGAAACGCAATCATCCCCAATAGAAAACCAAACCAAAGCATCAATTTTTCTCTCACTTCCAGTCAATCAACATGGCTCTCTCACGTATATGCACTTTCTTTTCCTTTCATGTATATGTTGTTTACCATTATTAAATGTTATCAGAGCCCACTATTAGACCAATATAGATAACAGAGACCTACTGCATGACTAAGCACTCCCTTCTAAACACTAAAAGATATTGAACAATTACGCTGAAGTGATAAGACGTGACGCTTTTCCTCCAGTGTGTTATAAAAATGGACTTTTGGGG